>JAPTHA010000019.1:16322709-16352909 GCA_029814585.1 Gymnapogon annona | reverse complement strand
TATTTGCACTGTTTATAGTGCTGTTCACATTGATGTGCAGTATTCTCTCTATTTATAGTACTGTTTATATTGATGTGCGGTATTTCACTGTTTATAGTACTGTTTACATTGTTACATTGTCCATCTTATTTATTCTTATTAATATTGTCTGTGTATGTTGTCATATTTACACTTCAGACACTCATGGCTTTGGATTCATTTCAGCAATTGTGTGCTTTTCTATTTTCCATATTTATTTGTGTTATCTATCACATTTTGTTACCAGATTTATTGTGTGTGTCTGTGTAATGACAATAAAGGAAGTCTAAGTCTAAGTCTAAGATGACGCGCAGACAGGAAAGACAGAAAGATCACATGACGTGTTTATTATTGTTCACTAATAAAGATTGTTTGTAGATCTGTTGTATAAACTGATGTATACTATAGTAGAAAAGCAACAGAACTCATGTCCGCGGTCACCGTAACGCAATATCTCTACTGCAAGATGTGGAAATGGGTGTGGCCTGAGGTCTACCAATCAGCAAACACCCACGTCAAATAGTTCCAGGACAACCATGAAAGACCCTGTCTGTGAGTAGGAACTATAAAGGTTCCACGAACTGTGACCGTAGTTTGTAATTCCTATCCTGTGGCAATCTGGGGAAAAAAAAAGTTCTTAAGAGTCAAAAAGGTTCCAAGAACTACAAATGTTTCCTATAGTGGGAAAGTGCCTTATGAGACATTGTGTCGGAATGAATGCGTCAGTGCCGTCAGACTTCCTGGTGCAGCTTTAAACTGACAATTTTACCGCCGCAGACCCGGGAGAGACTGAGTCATCTCCAAGTCGGGGTAATATTGGATGTAGAGACTCTGCTGCCACTTGTGTTTGTTCTTATAAATAATACATAGTTCTCTCTTGCTCCTTGTTCATGACCCGCAAAATTGCCGACCACACAAGTAGGGTGGCAACAGACGAACCCCGGTGTAATGGAGGTGGGCACACAAAACAGAGAGTAGACAAATTCTATTTTGCAAATTATTATGTGGACGTGACCCTGGGGACGCGCAAGTCTAAAGGCGAGTCAGGAGGAGTGGCCAAAGGTCAGCGCTCTGAGCCACGGAGGGAGCAGTGAATGGACCCGCACAAGCACACGGTCGAACACAAACGCACACAACCGGAATGGAAACAGAAGAGCCAATTAAGAAAAGGCATTAAACCTGACCTGAGCAGACCTGACATAAACTTGAGGATTTGGAATATTTTCACATATTTCATCCGTTCAGTAAGAAGAAAAAATGGCAGATTACAGAAGACAGATAAGTAACTTATCGGAATATAACTACATCCTGCACTGTCCTCATGTTAAGGTTTATTTTAACACACGGACTTGGAGAATCATTTCCATTCTATTTGTGCATCGGATGCATGTCAATTGTTCACTCACTTGTGGTCAGACAGCATTGCATTCATGTGCAACCTTTAATTAATGGCAATTAGGGTGAGAAGTATGACCGTCAAAAAGTGTCTCTTGCTACCACAAAAAAAACAAAACAAAAACAAACAAACATCAAGATGCTGAGTGGAATACCAAACAACCAGCAGCCTTGTGAATTTGTTGTACTGTATGTATTAAATCTGGTTTGTTCTGGTTTCACATCGATGCAGACATGCAGTCTAAGAACTTTTCGTGATATCTTTATAATTTGTCATTCTAAGTGCGTGAGGCTCTACTTGATTCTTACGTGTGTGTTTGTGTGTGTGTGTAAGTAATCTGTCCCAGTTCAACAGGTTCAAGTGAATGACTGTACACTTTTCATTAAATCAACAGTAGAACCAACTTTAATTGACATTTGAATTTGCTTTTGACAAGTGAAAGTGAAAATGATATCATCCAACAGTTCATGGGTAAGTTGACCTTTTACTACTTCATCGGCCCATAATCCTACTAAGAATGTTCCATATGCCTCCTTGACTCATTATTCTTTCTTCTGTTGGTTATTCTCTTTTTGTGTAAAGGATGATGAAGCTGACATTTCCTCGACTTTCTCTAATAGGCCAGAAAATCCAAATTATCTTGAAATGTGTTTTTGGACCCGAAAAGAACTATACCAAAGTTCAATTCACAGTTCATCCGCCACAGGACCGAGACTATACACATCTGTGTGTGAAAGCATCTTAATACTGGGCCCGCAATAATGTGTGTAGCAGCCTAGAATCATGCAATTTAGTTTAATCTACTTTTATTGGTTGTTTATTTATTTGCTCTGTTATAAAGTCTTTATCGTGATACGGTTTATGCGTCATGTTTGTGTTATCTGTGTATTTGCTCTATTTTAATGTTAACATGGAGGTTTATTGTGTCTTTTTTCCAACATGGTGTTCTACTGCAATGATCCCTGCGATGAACTGACTTACAATAAACAATGGACCCACACTGGAAACCGTCACACCAATTGCTGGTTTGACCCAGCCTGATCTAAAAAGGCTACTTGTGGTGTTTCTTGGGCTGTGAATTGAGAACTTTATATGTTCCATATTATTGTTGTAGCTACAGATAGAATAAAACAGAATAGAATAGAACATCTTTATTGCCATTGTAGCAATTCAATAGCAATTCCATTGACACAAAATCTGTGCACTTTATAAAACCTGCTCTAAAAATAAAAATACAAATAAAAGCAACTAGAACGAAAGGGGTTGGAGGTAAGATAAACAGATAAATATACTGGAGTGTATGTACATCCGTTCTGTCACTGTACTGACCCCTTTAGAAATACTGCACATCAGATGTGTTTGTCTGTACTGTGTTGGGTCAAAACTGGTGTATCGTATGTAACTGGAAAAATACATGCATCCACATGTACAGCCAATATTTACAAAATCTACACTTAGCAGATTTTATTTATAGTTGTTTTTTTTTTTTTACTTAAATGGCAGTTTAAGTTTGAATAAACAAACATAACAAATGCAACAGTTTGACAAAACATCTCCAAAAAGTTCCCATCTACTTCAATTTGAATCTAAACTTCAAGATGCTATTTGTAAACACACTCATCCAGTGCAGGGACTGGAACAGAATTACAACAACCAGACCGCATTTGGAGGTGGCCAGGCTCACATCATCATTAGATAACTGTCAGCTGTAAATGCAATCTGTCCAGTCTGACTACAATCTAAATGAAAAAAACAAACAAACAAAGCTACCACACATCTCATCTAAAAGTGTGCAGGGACTGACACATGGCGCGCCGCGTACTGTGTGACAGAGATTAACATTAGCACTTTGATCCGTCAAAGAGATATCCTATTATGTTGTCAGACAACAGGATGAATATCAAACAGCAATTAAAGGGCAGCCCACCAAAAAGACAGGCATTTGCAAGCATATCTTTAGCTGCTGTGTGTCCTTATTTTATAATCATGGTTCTGTTTGTAATTCAACTAATGTAGCATTCATAAAGGTTAATGACAATAGCTCGGCTTTTTTCTTTCTCATTTTAAACGATCAATCACACATCTACGTTGGGGAAGCGTGAGAATGAATGGTTGTTTGTCCGCACATCTGTCCACAGTGTGCCCTACCATCACTCAATGTCAGCTGAGATATACTCGTGAATGAATGAATGGATGGATAAATAGGTGGATGGATGATGTCATCACAGAGACAGGTGGGAATGTCAACAGCTGCTGTCACCTTAAACGTTCCATCATATCCAATCATAGTGAAGGCTCTATGTCCTAATGCACCCTGGAGAGTACATATAAACAAAAGAAATACTCTTGGATTCGCTCAGATAATGAAGTCAGCTACGCATTAAATGACAAAAGAGGGTCTCTTAGGTAAGAACAGCCTTCCCTTTAATCATGTGACACATTTCTGTCTGAGGTGGCCTTTAAATTGCACGAGGGTAGAGAAATCAAATCCTTTCAGTGTCAAAAGACGATGTGACTTACAACCACTCCTTATGTTTCACACTATATTTCCACCGTCAGAGTGGGAGGAGAATCAAATATTCACAGAAATCATCAAAGGCATTTTTTCTTTTTCAAACATGTGATGTTTTTGAGGACAAACATTAAAATTCATTGAATGTTACAGTCTGATCGTCTCATTTCTTTCTACCTCACATATACATGCGGGGCTGTTTGCAACAGCTTGCTGGCTGCCGTTGGATTTATTCATGTTGCAGGGCTGCTGTGAGCTCTGAGAGGGTAATTAGGGCTGAGACGTTGTATAAGCTGTCAGACCAGAGGGCTTCGGGACACAAAACAACTACTGTATCTTTTAATTGCACCATGCCCGTGCCTTCTATTTGGTTAAAGTGTTTGGTAATGTGTTTGGTAATGTTGAAAACGGGCTGTTGGATAAATACCTTTTGAGAGATGCGTATTGAAAGACAGGGATAAATAGTATTAGCATGTGCTGCTAATGTCGTCTGCAGCTAAAGGAGCACAAACTGTGATTTAAACTCTAATGGGAACGCCATAAATGTATAACGCATGGCACATAAATAAAGATCTGTACCGAAACCTTACCTTACCCAAACACCTTAACTAAACTGTTAATTGGTCATTTAAAGGCCTTATTCTGAATGACTGTATTTAACAACTAACCCATTTACACAGTTTCCTTTAATAACCTCCAATTTAGAATAGGAGTCAGAATAAAAATTACATTTTTCGGAGTGTGAATCATGATTTAAATATGCTTTTGGGTGGGTCTAATAAGGATGTAAAACCCCATGAAAAATCATTGTCCTATGACAACACGTAATACATATGAATCATTGTTATCTACAGTGTCATTGCAAATAAGGCTTAAATGGATTAACTCATGTAAAATAACAATTATAGCAAGTTCTCACTTCAGAATAGCTCTCTTAGATACACAGCAAAATAGTGAACACAAAGAAATGCCCTATACACAGTTACATGGATATTTTCACCTCTATTATTTTAGTTATTTTAAGAAAGACTGTTGACGTTACCCTCATTAGCAAACTATCTCTGTCCATGCAACAATACAAAGCGAACAACAAACAGAAACACTTCAGATAAACCACTGGATCAGCCACATTTTAAATTGTGGACAATAAGACACCAGTTGATGGTGAAGATTTAATCTGACATTACGGTGATTGTGCAAAATGGAGCAGGACACCGACATTTTCTCATGTCTGTTTTCTTTGTCTACATACAGTTTTTAAAGAATATTGACATTGGAGAACATGTGGGACAACTTGTGTGCCTTGTGTGTGTACAGTGTGTAATCTATTATGCTGCTGTAAACTGAAATGTTCCCGAGTGGGACAAATAATGGTATAATCTAATTTCATCTCATCTAATCTAAACATGTCAGTTTTTGAATAGATACTTTACATGTCGGCCAAATGTGTAGAAAATATATTTTTCTAAATATTTCCATTGGGGGGACTGTAAGACTGTAACTAAAATCACCAGTGAAAACATTTTTCTTTTTTACCCAACATAAAGTAAAAAAGAAGAAAACACACACAAAAGAACAGTCGCTAACATCAGCTTCATTCTTCTCCTTTGCTACTGAATTTACACATTATACTCCCTCAACTTCTGACCCCAGTTTAACCTGAATCTGGGTCAACACTTTTCCCGATGTCATGACATTAGGTGAAATGATTCTTGAGTTTTTATGTTTTAAACATAATGTGTGTATGGGATGAATACACACAGTCTGACAGAGATTGTGCATCTAAAGCTAACTGGTAAATGGCTTATAGTATTAGGAATTGCTCTATAATGACCATGAATGCTAAACAACCAGCTAGTTAACGCTGAATGTGTCCCTAATCTCTGCTGTTACTGCTTTCAGATTGTTATTTTTTGTCTGTTTTTTTTTTTTTTCTTTTTTTGGCAGGGGGGCTCACTTTGAGAAAATATACTTTGATTTTTGATGATAAAAATCCTCTGCCAAGCATCTCAAACTCTTCCCCCTCTCCAGAAATTGCAGCGCACATCAGGTAAAGTGCTGATCCAGGCCAACTGATGAATGCTGTCTAAATTAAAGAGGGAAATTACACAACATGTTGACTGTGGCCATAAAGTGAGTAACCCTGATAATGAACCCACCGATCCAGAGCATTAACCTCCGAGGACCCCCTCCCCCCACCCACCACCACCGAGGCTCCGTTGTGTTCCAGGTCTGGTCTAAATATTGAGTTCTGTTCCCAACAGAGATAAACAGATTACTGCTATTAGAGATACATCTTCTGCCTGTGACTTTTACTGCAGCGCACAAGGAAGCCTAATTGTGATTCGCTATTGATAGAAAAATGACAGATTGATAATGCGTAACTGACAGATCTTGATAAAGTGTTTCTTTGGAAAGGAGCATATGCCCACATGCTAAAAGGTTGAAAGCACGCAGTATTGTCCCAGAATGTTTTATGGACCTGCTGTAGATTATATTACCTGTTCAAGGAGTTAACAGTACATTTGGGATTTGGGTTACTCTGTTCTGGAGCGTACTGTCAAACTAAATCCTGTATCATCAAATTCCAGCTACATATGGAACATGAAAACAACCTGGTGAAACTTCCATTTCCGGTCCCGAGTCTCTTGTCTTACATAGTTCAGAGTATTCTCACATTTCCTTGGATTTTTTTTTTTTTTTTAATGTTACGGAAGGGACACATTGGATGGTGCATGTCGTCCCTATGCTCTTCAGATATCTTTGTACTGTTAGAGCTTGTTACTGTGTGATATGTAGTGAATGTGAAAGTGCAAAGAGGATTCTTCAGACTCCGTGTTGATGCCAGTGTTACTCAGATCTACTCAAGGACTCGGCTACAGAAAGAATTAAAGATGGTTCTATTGACCTCTTGACACTACATTTGGTGGCTGGTGGCAACATGGTACGAACGTTTTGTGTCTAGGTCTCTCTGGTTGAGTTTCCCTGTTCTCTTTATGCATTCCGAGTTTCCACAGGTCCCCCGATTATACCCTCACCATCAAAACAAGCACACTAAAGATCTGGAGTTAGTCCCTGAGCGCCTTTGGATAATTAATGTAGCGATGCATAGGTTTCAACTGCAGCACCATCTTCAGCTCTGACGCTGTGAATAGCTTCTCATTTCTTCAACAGCCGTCGTTTTTTTAATAGAAAGCATGAAGATTGGACTGTGTTTTAATAGAGAGTGGTCATGTGACGTGATGAGTCCACGCATGTTATTTAACCTCTGACTAATGCAATGACTCACATCTCCTTTCATAGTCAACCACGTCACATGAAAAAAGATGAGACTTCTAAAGGATCATGACCTGCATGAAGCCAATAAAACAACTAATAGGACAGGAACTACTAAAGTTGGATTAAAATGTGTCCCATGTATGCCAGGGCAGAGGCAAACTATCATCTTCAAAGACACGATGAGGTGAGAAAGAGTTCATCTTATTGTTACATAATAAATTACATTTTTTTTAAATTAAAAAAAAACAACAAAAAACAGTAGAGCTCCCAGCTGTGTATAATAGTGTATATAAGGCCAGTTCAACATAAAGAAGATGAACAGAAACCAAAGGACTGAAATAAAAACAAAACAAAAAAAAACGTCTTTAGGAAGCCACTTATGAAGGAACATCATTGAAACTGCTGTTGATCATCTGGAGAAAATAAAGACTGGACTGTGTTTCATTAGACAAAGGTCATGCGACCTGGTGAGGCCAGATTGACCCTGTTCCAGAACCCCTTTGACAGTCTTTGGGGTTATGATGTAGATGGCTGTACACAGTGGTCCGAGTATCCCACCATCCACACAAAAACATGACAAAAACAGAATGCAAATACAAGTAACAGAAGGGAGACCTCTGTGGGTGCGGCAAAACACCTGAAAATCAAACCTGAGCCAATGTGGTCTGAGCTCCACCATGTGAGCCCTGCATTCCAAAATCTTAACGCGTGTTTTATATGTACGAATATATAATATGAATGTGCAATAATTTACTCAAACTGAGACGGTGTACAAAAAAATCTAATAAAAATAGGAGTTAAATACTCACTCACCCTCACTCATTTTCTGAACCCGCTTTATCCTTTGCAGGGTTGTGAGGGTCACTGGAGCCTATCCCAGATACTCAAAGGCGAAGGAGGGGGGGTAACCCTGGACAAGTCACCGGTTTATCGCAGGGAAGGAGTTAAATAGCAAAAGTAAAATAGAAATAAAACACATACGACCTTATTGAATCCTGGAAAACTGGTTGGCATAGTGTTTGCAGAGAGACGTTCAGTGAAAGTATGGGAGTATGGGGAGTCAGTGATGTCACACCCATTCTGACGGTTGTTGTTTACCTGTCAGTAATTCCTCACACAGTTACCAGTGTCACTACATCAGACGTACTGTCAGTCTGCATTTTGCTGCTACGCGCTCAGGTATCGTAAATGAATGGAGAGACAAAAGTGTTCCAAGGATAACAGAGTCATAGCGACGTGACGTTCTGTTCGCTCCGGACGACATTCATTTAACCGTGAAGCATCGCCGACGCGCCTGCTGCACCGCTCTTCAAGCACATTTAGTCTGTGTTGTCTGAAAACATTCTCAAGGCAAAAGTGTTTTTCCCTGTTCTGACCCGAGCTCCACTCGAAGCCATAGGAGTGATGAATCATACAAATGGAGGCAACCGTGCACAATTTTGGAGCGTCTGTCCCTGAAGAAATCCAGATACTTTGTCGAACTCACTTGTTCATACAAAGCTTGACACAAGCATTTGTGTTAAACATGAAAAAGGGAGCAATAAAAGAGAAGTTCTTTATATTCTTTGCCGGACAAACCATTTGAAAGCCGAGCTGTCGAGTTAGACAACGGTGCCAGGTAAAAGCATGATGAGTTAGCAGACCCCGTTTCGCATCAATGGTTCTACTAACACACAGCTCTTGGATGTGAATATGCACCGACTTGAAGCCGGACCTGATGAACAGTCTGAGGTCAGACCTACGGTATATAAAGTCTAACTCGTTTCCCTCTCCTTCCAGACTAATATCATAATCCATTTTCTTAATGTTCCTACTCAACCTACCCTTCGACCTTCTAAATATGATGCTGCACTCATTACACATGGTTGACTTGGTTCAAATGGATTCTCTCCCGGGATTCAGAGGGAGAACCACAGAAACCAAAATTACATTAGCAGGGTCTGGTCAATGCATGTCTGAGTCTCCAAACCCAGTCGTGACCCCCAAGTGGGAGTCGGTGGTCATAGTGGAGCGTGTGCATGCACTTCTTGGGGTTAAAAATATTTACACATTCATGGAAACAGGATGTTTCCATTAAACTGAATATTTATTATTATTATTATTATTTGAATTTCGAAAAACATTATTATATCATCCTTGTTTTAAAAACGTGAAAATTAGGGCTGTCAAAATGAATATGTAAATGCCTATAAATCCATCATCGTGATTAATCCGAGAAAAAAAAAATAACAGTATTATCTCATCTGCAGCACAGAACAGGTTGTTTTCATGCTCGAGTCGAAGCAGACTTTAATATTGGCAGACTTTGGAGACTGTGTGCATGGGTAAAACACAGCATAGGTGCCAGAACTGAGCTCTGAACCATCTCCATCCCACCTGGAACATCATCAAAAATGACAAAATGACTCAGAAAATAATTAATTAAACACTCGATGACGCTAATAGAGAATTACAAGGCCTCGGTCTTCTGACACAGTGCTGACATTTACAGTCTCCGTGAGTGATAACGACAGCAGAATCAGTCATAAGTCCATGCCTAAATATTTTCTGGGTTACGGGGTTATGGTTGATGTGCTCAGGTACCATCCCAGTGCTCAGAGAACACACCGTCAATACACAGTTTTCAGCTCAGTGTGTTTAGACCGAGGTCTGAAATGGTCTTGTCTCAGCTCCATGCAAGCCCATAATATTGACATAATCCAATTTGTTTGGTCGTTGACCTATTCTGTTGTGAATATCAGACAATTTTGTGAGATGCAGGCCAGTTGAAAACGTAGTATTAAGGATTATAATCATCTCATGGCTGTTTGCGGAGGAGTATTACCTAAAGATTTGTGGTCATTTAAAAAATTACAGAGGCCGTCTTCCATGCCTGTAATTTGTAAAGTCAACAATACACCATAAAATATGTAAACAACATATTTGAGGTCCAGGCAGAGGTGCAGTGATAACATTAGTCGCTGCACATCAACCTCTCTGTAATATGATGGGCTCTGCAACAGTTTTTGTTTCCTCTGTGCATTTTAATCTCCCTGTTTCCTGGTTAAAGGCTACAAAGGCTGCACTGATGATAATGAGTCAAAGTCCAAACACTGCTGATGTGGAAATTCAGCTTGTGTTACAATAGGAAAAGCAAACTTGAATCCTTCAGAACCAGTTAATTAATAGAAGTACAATAATAGACCTGAAACATCACAGGCTTAAACAGAGACAAATGAGGCAATGTGGATTAAAAAGCAGAAGATTAAAGCTCTATCAGTAGGAGACTAGTATTTCCTGTACGCTTCTGCAGATTTGTAAGTCAGATGTGATCTTAATGATTTGCAAACCTCTAATTTTATAGAGTAAAAAGAATTCACCGCATGTCCCATATGGTTCACTTATTAATGTCTTTGTGTGTGTGGTGTTATTTATTTTTTTTTTGTCTTTGTCCTCTCTGATCCTGCCATTGTGGGTTGGGAATGCCGTTGTTAGAGTCTGTCATGATCTCTCTATACTGTGGCTTGGGCCACTCCCCCTCCCTCACGGGATGGCCCTGATTACCTGGACTATGCCACCTGGCCCGGGTGCACAGCTGTTACTCATTTGACAATCAGTCATTTATAAAAGACCAGTTTGGACGTTAAGCAGTGTGGGCTCACGCTGTCTCTGTTCTGCCATAACTTGGACACTCTGTACACCTGAGTGGACTTTGTCAGGTTTTGTGTTCATGTCTGTTTGCCGGTGTCTTATTTCTAGTACCTTGTGACTTTGTTTAATAAATGTTCTACGTTCCCCTTCAATATACATATTGAAAGGGAACGTAAAACATTTAACATGTAACAGAACATTTAGAACATGTAACTGTAATATTGTCTTATGAAAAATAAAACAAACATATTAAATCCATCAAATTATCTGCTCTTTTTCAGGCAAAAAAGTATATTAATAATATTTGTCCAGTTTCAATTGGCATCTCTATATCTGGCGGAATATACAACACTTGACCGTTTTTGTATCTTCTATACCTGTTTCTTAGTCGTGGACGATGGAGGCTGCACTAGTGATCAGACGTGAACGTTATAAAACTGTTTAGCGTTTAAATTATGTAGCGATATAACACGGACACTCACTGATGGTCCAATTTAAATCCTTCAGAAAAGCAACAGATGATGAGAGGGATGTAATGAGATGACGAGAACCAGAAATAAAGTCTGTAAAAAAGAGACACTGGATATCTTCAGTGAACAGGTAGTTCCGAATCGCCAGAGGTTCAGGTTATTCTAATCCTATGTGAATTAGTCTTAAATCAGTAGTTCAAGTTTGAGAACGTAATGAAATAATTTAATGGAGCAGAGGAAACCCAAATAATGATCATCATGTCTGTTTTACGTATATTGAAAAAAATCTTGAGTTACTGTCATCTGTTGAAATTATGCAATTTGTGTAACACATATAATAGAAGTCAGAGGACAGGAAAAACAGGGTTTGGAAGAAGCTCAAAACTATTTACAGACACCACCATCTAAGGAGCCAATATGGGAGTTGACAATATCTGTAAAAAAAACAACTCATCAAAGCAAGATTAAGATCTGATTTGTGAGTTTGTCGACAAAAAAAGCACGAACAGTGACTTTTGTGCAGATCCATCCCCCATGGTAACATGTTCTTACTGTGCTAAACTCCTGAGATCCTTCATCTGATACTTACACCAGGTTCATATCAATGACCGTGTCCTCATTAGCATGTTTTCATTCTCTATTTCCCCGAGTTCTTTCTTTGAAGCGTGCTTTAGTTTTCTCCTCATTCAAGTGCAACGTCAAGTGTTCCAGACAGAATCCCTCGTTATTAAACTGCAAGCTGTATGATGTACAGGATTTCAGGACCAATTTGTGAGGCTGTTTCAGACAACGTGATATTAGATGATATTTTATCATGCAGTGGGTAATGTAACATCAGACAACAAAGGACCATCTCTGGACAGAAACCTGCCTCAACACCCACCGGAGGGGAATTAACCAACACGTACCTAATATATCAGACACATTCTAAAAGCACGGATGAAAGAAAACATTTGAAATACTGCCGCCAATGTCAAAACATCCAATAAACTGGTGTGGACAGAAAATGATTAATCTTCTGCTGAATTAGAATTCCCAACTGTGTACCAGAAGCTGTGTGTGTACAAGTTCTTCTCTCTCTCTCTCTCTCTCTCTCTCTCTCTCTCTCTCTGTAAAGTGTCTATAGACTTTTCAGTGATGGTGATAAACACCTATGATGACATGTTATGAAACTACACGTTGATGTCCCGGTAAGAAGGTTCACGGTTTCCTTTCTGTTCTCTGTGTTGTCTACTTGGGTTCTCTCCATCTTCCTCTGTTATAAGGTCTGCACCTCAATACTGTACGTCAGTTCAGTCTAAAGCGTCCGTAGGTGTGAATGGTGCTCCATCTATATACAGTACAGGCCAAAGGTTTGGACACACCTTCTCATTCAATGCGTTTTCTTTATTTTCACGACTATTTACATTGTAGATTCTTTGACTATTTACATTGTAGATTTTTTGACTTCCTCCCACTCCTTTCTGAATATACTGATACAGATATGCTTTGTTCTTGTGCATATATGTTTTGTTTTTGTGCATATGTTTTGTTCTTGTTTTTTGTTTTGTTTTTTGTTTCTGCTTCTTTTGCATTCATTGCTTTGTAGCATGTTTGAAATAAACTTTTTCAATTCAATTTTAAAAAATTGATTCTTACTGAAGGCAGAAAAATAATAAATCTATAATAATAATAAAATAATATGAATTTGAACAGTTGTCCAATAGGGCTGCGGGCTGTGTATTAACCTGACTTCTGCACAACACAACTGATGGTTCCAACCCCATTGATAAAGCAGGGAAATTCCACTAATGAACCCTGATAATTAGTGATAATTAGTGAAAACCATTTCAGGTGACTACCTCTAGAAGCTCATCCAGAGAATGCACAGAGTGTGCAAAAAAGTGATCAGAGCAAAGGGTGGCTATTTGGAAGAAACTAGAATATAAAACATGTTTTCAGTTATTTCACCTTTTTTTGTTCATTACGTAACTCCACAGGTGTTCATTCATAGTTGTGATGCCTTCAGTGAGAATCTACAATGTAAATAGTCGTGAAAATAAAGAAAAAGCACTGAATGAGAAGGTGTGTCCAAACTTTTGGCCTGTAGTGTATATCATCCCCAAATCAGATCAAAGTTTATTAATATAGCGCCAAGTCACAACAACAGTTATCTCATAGCGCTTTACATACTGAGTTGGTCTATCTGACAGTGGTGGCAGTGGTGAGGAGAAACTTCCATTTTAAGAGACAGAAACCTGGAGCAGACCCCGACTCCTGAAGGATGGTCTGTGATCAACTGATGAACATGTAACTCCGCCAACACTTGCTGCTGATGATCCTCTCAAGGACGAAGCAGTTTGGAAAAATTAATGGAAAAAATAACATTTGTTGAAGGAATATAAAGTTAAAACCTTGACATGGTCTAAGACACCAGGCACTAGTCCTGCTTTTTGATGTTGTAATAAATGTAATAAATGTGAAGGCAAAATGGAATTAAATTATTTTGGGATGTTTTACTATGACCATGATCATTATTCCGAGGTCAGAGAAGTAGAAAACATCTGTCCTGATGGTAAATTAAATTGGCACAACATAGATTATGGACAATTAACATTACTGAGGAGATGAAAATTAGATTTATAAGGAGTTATGTTTCAGTTTGACCAAAGTTTGAAAGTGTTTACAACCGCATCTATATATGAATTTGCATCCACTTGCAACACTTTGTTTTTGCATTTTAAGTGCCCGATTTAATACAAATGCTTTGCGATGCACATCCATGACAAAACGTCATAATCCAAACTGACTATTGCCTGCGGTATACGGTCAAATATTAACAAATGCTCAAGAACCATTCAGTTCTGTTAAAAATGAATTCAACACCAATAGTTGAAAGAGTCCGAATGGCGGTTTGAGTTCTCACCACTGACACACATATAAAAGTCCCATTTGCAATATACTGTTGCATCACCTTTACCTTTGAAGCATACACTCCCCGTGCTGATCCTTTATACCGTGTCATGCTTATGTAGTGTCTCGTTAAATGCTACAACATTTAATTCCATCCACAGTTGCAATTTTTATTTTACAAAATATTGTTTCGATCATGGCAGATGAACCATTACATACAGTCCTCCACCACATCCCAAAGATTCTGGTGGTCAATCCATATGCTTTGGACAATTTTTTTTTCTTTTTTTTTTTATGATTTGAGCCTGATGTAGTCCAGCCTCTAGTGTGAACTGACGGCTGTTAAAGTAAGAGAAGACACTCGCTGCTTCAGTTGGAGTTAAATAAGTTGTTTTCAGCTAAAACCTAATCACTAATTACTACAGTAATTCTCCAGTGCAAAGCCCTTGCCTCTTTGCTTAGATAAATCCAGGTTTGTGTGTGTGTATGGGAGTGATAACTGTAAAGGTATAACACTGAGCGTAGACAGGAGCAGCAGCAGTAGCAGTAGTAGTGTCGTTGCATACTAACACCTATTTAAAGCTCAGTGTGCATCAGGTAATATAGCTCTTACCCGTCAGAGAGAACATTAACATGTGGATAATATTAATACTCACTCTCGGTGTGAGAAGGCAGCACCAGCCTGGCCAGCAGCAGGAGATGAAGAGCTCCCCTGGTGAGCGGTGGAAGCCATCTGAGTCTGCAGGCCATCGTCTGACGCTCGGTGTGCTCTCCTCTTGGTCCTCACACTGCTGTTGATCGGCTACAATTTCACACAATCATAGAGTGACACCTGTAAGGAGATACAAGAACCCACGTCTTGAATCTGCGTTTTCAACCGCAACCACGTGAGACACACGTACAACGCTACAGCGGTGTCCTTTGTCGAAGTCCGAAGCTTTGGTGATGCAGCATTGTGTGATGATGTGGCTGTGTAATTTATGAAGAACAACGTGTCTAATCTCGCTGCTAAAATGTAACTTTACTTCAGTCTGGAATGTGGCTGGGAGATGCTGATATGGCTTAATATCCGTAGATTTAATGATATGTGCTGATGTTAATCAAAGTGAATACACTTGAAGACACGTGAGATGGCTTTAAATTTGGTGGTACGTTTTCAGATTTACTGAGGAAATGGAAAAAAAAAAAAAGAAAACTTTTTTTTAAGTATTGATTGGGGACTCCATAAACCAGACGTGGCAGTTGCTATGACATTGTCTAACAAAAATAAATAAATCACACAACCGAAAACTGTTAAATAAATTATGCCTCCCTCGATCCTAGTAAAAAAAAAAAAAAAAATCACTCAGATTTTTTTATTTATTTATTTATACACCCAGCGTGGATTTTTAGAATAAAAAAAAATATTGGTGATGTCATGCTGCTTCTTGATGGATAAAATTAAATATATGGAGTACAGCCATATAGTACAGAAAAAAAGAAAGAAAAAAAAAACACTTGTTTTGAGTGGAAGGGAGCACAGCTGTTTAAATAAAACATTAGGTTTGAGTGTTGCTGTCGCTCCCTGGTAAACACAGGCACATTTGGACCGTCCCCTGAGCTTCACCGCTGACTGGCTGCTCAGGAGGAGGCAGGGTCGGGAGCCAATGGGATGACACACTGCCATCCAGTTGTTGAAGAATTACACCACATGGACTCAGCGCACAACATGAGCAGCGCATCAAACGTTTTTACCTCAACTGGTAACAAACTGGCCCAGTCGGCTCGAGCTCACAACTGGCTCACATCTTATACCAGTGTTATAACATGCATATATAATATACACCATACGCAGTTCTACTACTTATGTAAATATGTATATAACAGCGTTTAATTCCTCATTATTGTTATTTTTGTGTTGTTTGTTTTTTGTGTGTTGCGTGGATATTTTCTTGCACTTTATCTTGTTGCAGCTTCGACCAGTGAATTGCCCCATTGTTGGATAGTAAAGTTTCTTCAATCATCATTATTTTTTCATCTAGTTTTCTTCTTGTTTGACCTTTTTCAGTCACGCAACTATCTCTTCTCTATGTGCACAGCATTGTCTTTCGGTGGCTTTATGAGCCACTATTAAACACTATAACACCCTGCATATGTTTGAGTGTCTTGAAATTAAAAGAGGAACAGTTTTGTTTTAGTCATTTGTGAAATTCATTTCAGTTGAGGGGGAGGTTTGTAAAGGTTAACGTGAACTCATGTTAGTATCCCCATAGGGAAATTCCGTCTGTGCCTTTTACCCATATCTAATACCTAATCAACACAGCGGTTAACATTAGCACTTAACGGTCATTGCAGGCACCGGGGGACCAACTACAGGTCACCGTCAGTGTGTAGGGTGCTGACAGGAGATAGAACCTATGTAACTGTGTATTTTGATAGAAACAGGTGGACCAGGAAAAGTCCAGGTGAGCAAAACAAACGTGTAAACTGTTTCTGCCTTTTTAGTGCTACTATAGCAGGAGGGAAAGCTCGTACAGTATGCAACTGTACGAACAGAGAATAGACTGAACATTCATAGCAGCATTAGGAGTAAAAACGACAGGCTTCTGTAAAAGGACAACAATAAAAGCCTCTGATTGGTTAATATGGGTGATGTTTGGTGTGCTTCTAACATCGCTTTGGTGGAGTGTTTTTATTAACACCTGTTTGGAGAAGATGCTAAGAAACTGTGTCTGTGTTTCATTTGGTTCACTCATTTATGTATTTTTATTTATTATTTTTATTTTGTCTCTGTCATTAAGCCAGTTCCGTTTTATCGTTTTTGTTTTGTTTTTATCTGTTGTCTGACACCGTCACTGTGCGTTTGGAATGGCGTCTTGTAGTTTATGAATGTAACTGTAATATTGCTTTATGCTAAATCAAAAAATACAATTAAAATAACAGACATTTTAAAAAGGATGCTAAGAAACAGAAGTATACGTGTCAACTGCATGGGTCCTCGCTGATCAAGAGCTAATATACAGTCAGCAGAAGCCCTGCCCTCCTCTGCAGGTATGTACTGTATATAAAAGAATAAAAGAATACACTCCACAGGAAAAAATCAAAGCAGTGGGTTGTTGAGGATTATTTCTGAGACGTTGCTTGGATTTTACATGTGATTAACTGAAAGAAACACATCTGGAGCATGAGTCCATCCCAGTGGGTCCCATTGGGATCCATCCCACTGAGAATCCAAGATCAGAGTGGGACGGACAATTCCTTTCTAGCTCAGTATATAAAAAGACACCCTCTACCCCCCCCACTTTTTTTTAAACCACAAAAAAAAGCAAACAAAAAAAAACATCAACTCCACCACTGTCCCCATCAGTGTGGTGCACATGGGAAACAACTACATTACTTCCACACACAGAGACACACACACACACGGTTTGGAAGGCTTCTCCTTTATACTTGGCAGCTAAAAGAAAACAACAACTTTATTTTGCTGAATGGGTTTAAACAAAAAGAACACACCTTAAAAGTGGATTCCCTCACGCTGGGACTGTAAGCCTACTTCAGACCCAAACTCCAACAATTACAGAAACTGTCACAGAGTGGGTTCAGATGGAGTTTGAGGTTGGTTTTCCCCGAGACGTTTGACATGTCATTAGATGTGCAGTGACAGGGAGGCAGGGAGGAGACTAAGTGCTGGGTTTTAAGCAGTGTTCCTGGATCAACACAACCCCTCCCTTTCGATTTCTAGTACCTGCTGCACAGACACCGCAGCACTGATGGCTGTAAATTCACTTTCATGAACGTTCACCCGCCACTCACGTCTTAACACATATATTTTACAGGCCCTCATTAAATCCCCCCCCACCTTGCCAATCATCCACAAACTTTGCCCAGGCTAGCGTAAGAGAAGAACCAAGTTAAAACCACACAAACAACTGGACTGAACTCTGCGTGCAATTAGTAGAGCTCCAATGAGTTATTTCCATGCTTACACGCCTGACCTTTTTTAATCAAATGCATCATTTTCATGTTACATGCCTGACCTTTTTTTTAATCACCTGTTCAAGCTGTGACAGTGGAAAACAATCATGGAAATCAGGTTCTTAAAAGTATACAAGACTTGCTGGACGCAGGGGGTTATCTTTGCAACATTATTATTTCACATCTCTTCCAAAAATATCTCTGATGGGTGTTTTTTTTTTTTTTTCCTAATGATCTGCTTGATTGTAGTTCTACCCTCGTACACAAGACTGCCACGAGCACAACATGGCTGAATAATGTGTCATTAAAGATCTTTTATGAAAAAAACTTTCACAGACCCAGCGTCGTATTTCTCCTGTCAGCTCTTAATGAACCGTTGTCTTCAGGTATCAGGGTGCCCGAGCACAAATAAAATCACTCTAGGATGTAATTTCTTCGCAAATACATTAAGCTGTTGAACTCAGGAACTACAGTTTACGTAAGGTGTGTGTAAACTGACTGTTGATGACCATATTTATAACTAATTGCATCATGTTATGAACAAATGAATGTAAACTGACTTCTATCCTGGTACTGTATGTATGCTATCAATTATAATTAATAGGCTATAACACCGTATCCAAGATAAATGTGTCTCCGGGGATAATTACATTTAATTGGACTTTACCCTTTTATAATAATCATATACCACATGATCATATTTTTAAATATACAACAATGAAGTGATGTTGGGTCCAGTTGTAGTCCCTTTGGCCGTCCCACTGATTGGACAATCTTATTTACAGCTTTAGACATATTTCTATGGTTTTTAGATGTGGAAAAAAAATACAATGTCTTGAGTTGACACGAACTGTCATTGAGCAACCTACAAATTGTACTGTTTTCTGTTCAATTTCTATGAGACTATTATTTCTGTCTGGAATTCGATTCCCAAGGACATCAGAGAAGCCAGCTCACTGAATATATTTAAAGTCAAATTCGAAGAATTTCTGTCTTCATTGGCATTTGAAGGGAGATAACAATAAAAAAAAAAAAAATGGGGTCACAAACACTAAACCAGAATAGACACTGTCTTTATGCCATTTTATTGACACTTTATCATTTCATGTATGCATGTAATTGCGATTGCATCTCATCCACCACTTTTATGCGATTTGTTTAAATCTTATTTTTCTTCAATAATTGTACTCTTTATTTCTGTACTCTTTCACCTGTTTATGTAATTCTGTTGTTCTTGTACTTTCATTTATTGTTATGCTGCTTTTATTACTTGTACTAATTATTGTACTTTTATAATTAATGTGTGAAATTTCCCCGTGTGGGACTAATAATGGTGTTTCTAATCTAATCTAATGTAATCTAATCTAATCTACATTTTTAACTGAGATGAAGCACTTTGGGCTACAATTCTTGTGTGAAAGGTGCTATACAAATAAAGTTTATTATTATTATTACATTTCAATCTTGTTTTATAGGACTTTGACCAAATCCAGTGTTTTATTCCATTATTCACCTGCACCAAAACTTAACAGAACTGTACAACCCACATAAGTTTAATTATTTAGCGCCACCTTTACAAACTGAACTCCCTATAACCTAAAATAAAAATTGCTGAAGAAAACACATTATGCTTAAAATCAAAAGGTTTCATTTTTGGTATCGGGATTGTTGTAACAGGACGTGTTATACACATGTCTGCAGCGTGTTTGATTAAATCATTGTAATCAGACTTTTCATTCCATCTTTGCCTCTTTCCTGCTCCGGCTCAATGTGTTTTTGATCCTATCAATTCAAGCATCTTATGTAATTCTCAAGTCCACCCTCCACCTCTCAGCGGCCATTGTCGACTGAGGTAGGTGGTGTTATCAACTCAGTATTCCCCGCTGCCTCCCAGCATCATCACTGTGAATCCACCAAAGTCTACCCGCCTCTATCTCCTTACTGGTTACGATCTTGGCGAGGTCAAAATTGCTATATGTGAATCCCCCAGAGGAAATAAGCCATTCTCTTACTGTTGCAGTATCAGTCCAATCCCAAGAGAGAGAGAGAGAGAGCATCCTGAGGAGTTGCGGAGCCCCGCGGCCTCGCTCTAAGAGGAGGTTCTATTGCTGCATTCGAAGCATCGCTGGCAAAGAGTGCAGTGGACGCGTCCAGCGGGCAGTGTGGGTGCTGCCTTCATTGTATATAATGACATCCAGCTACAGCTTGTTTAATGACATCCAGCTCCAGCCTTGGCAGCTATGTTATGCCGCTGCCATATGCTTAGTAGAACACATGTCGCCTTCATTTGAGAAACACTAGATGCACTTTGACTTTAATCTATGTCGACGGCAGCGGCGGCAACACACAAACAAGCAGCAAGGTAACACAGTCAGCCTTAATGGAGCCGTTTGATGTTTTCAGTGGACTTCATTAGTAGAGGAGGAATACATTACTTTGCTCGAGTAAACAAAGTGTGCGAATCAAATAAAAAGTCAAATGTAACTGTATTTGGTCTGCAACGCAACCTCTATGAGACGTGACTCCAACACAAATACACAAGTCAAACTTATTCAGAAGTAGAAATAAAAGTGTAAAAAAAAAAAAAAAGTAAAATTAAATTAAAAATTATACAGAATAATGAAAGCATAAAATATTTCAAGTTCGCTTGTGGTAAAACAGGTAAAGTACTATAAGTTAAATTACTGAACAGGTCAGAGATTAATTGTACAATTAACCGGATACTAATGTCTGGTTTAGAAACAGCTGAATGAACGTGTGAAACAAGATTAATTGGATATTATATGGCCAAAACCTCACTTGAGATGTTTTCTCTGTGTTTTCTCACCCACCAAATTGCTTTACTGCTGCATAAGCCTTATTGTATTTGGAAAGGACCACATTTGGAATTCACTTGGGTGAATGGGACACATTTGTAGATTTTGTACCTCAGCATTTTTGGGGGGAAGCTTACACTACAAAATAAATCACTGTTGGACCTAAGTTTAAGTGTGAAAAATATTGCCAAGATTTTCAACTACATCTTCAGCTGAATCTCAAAAGTAAAATGCACACAAAACACCATAACGGTAACAAGAGAAAATGGCTCGTTTTACTGAAATGTATGGATTTTAAAGCAGTGTATGACTTTCATCATATTTTTTTTTTGACTGAACATATGACCTATTAGTTTAATTTTAACCACAGATTGATTACGGATTGATTTTTTTGCCGTTCTGATTCAGAACATTAAAACCCGGGTAAACATTTTGGGTGAAATGTCTGACCAAAGGTAAACCTTGTGTCTGCAGCTAAAGCCTCGCAGCAAAACAGACCCACTTCTAACGTTTGAAATTCAACATTGCTCACAAGAATTTTTGCAATATTCCATGCTGTAGGGAAAAAGCTAAGAGTTTGCAAAATATGTAGGATGATACAGTAAAAGAGATGATGCACTGCTACTCAATGACTTTATTTTCCAGACAACCATTAGTAGAATTGTTTGTTTTGCAGGCGGTGCCTGGAAGGCAGCATCACTTTCACATTTTTCATCAGTTCATTGTGAACGCAGACAGGTCTGCTGAGTTAGAGGCTAGAAGCAGACGGACCTAAGGTACAGAACCCACTGATACATAGTTCACTGTTCACGGGATTGGAATCAGACAAAAGGCGAAGGCTTTGCCAGGGAATACAGTTGGACTTTGTGTGTGTATTTGATCGACTGTGTTGAGTTACAAAATGTCAATAAGTTACTCTCAAAGTCTAGTGTTATTGTCAGATAAATGATACAGATAAGAGAAATGCATGTGAATGTTGTTTTTTAATAAAACTGACTGTGTTTTCTCAGTTTTCATCAATCAGCCGAGAAAGAAGTCTGGACTTTAAAGGAAACAATGCAACGCTGTAAAATACTTGCCAGAAAGAGTTGTCTTTAATAAAAGGGCTTAAGAAGATGTCTTATCAGCAAAAAGAAGAGAGAATGTCAAAGGAAACTTATTTACAGCGACGCAAGCACCGTGGGTATGTGTGAAAATGTTATCTTCATAAAATGTTGCACGTGTTTTACAATTCTCCAGACTCCTGAATGTCTGAACAGTAAAAAGGAAACCAATAAATGCTTTTCATTGTAAAAGTACCAAGGGTCACCGTGTACCGCATTCAGTCCAATCGTCTCCTCAGTTGTTTGACATTCAATTCAGACACGAGTTTGACTTGACGTTTTACTGGAAAGGTGTGGTATGGGATAAGAGTTTCCTGAATGATGCTTGCTGTCTGAGGGATACGGCGGCTTCGAGACTTTCTAATGAGCTAAAGTTGATCTAACAAACACATGTTAACTATGGGTCCAATTGTCTTGTACTGTATTCAACATATCATGAATTTATGACCCCCACCACACACACTTATTTTTAAGCTTCGTTAACCCTGCTACCACCTGTAAACATTAACCATAATTCAATGAAACTTTCACACCAACCCAAAACTGAATTTCACCATGTAGTGTTACTCGTGACACCAAGCGTCGGCAGCGAGTAGAGACCGTAAAAACCAACTTCCTGCGGCACATCCATGTCCAGATGTGTTCATCGGAACCAAAACAATAAGGCCATTGGCTGAGGACAATCAACTATATATACAGTTATAAAGGGAATAGCAATGGAAAGTAGGGAAAGCGACATAAAGTCCCACTGTATGATAATGACACACTTTTGATCAAACAGGACTTCTTTGCAGGTTCTTCCTACGTGCTAACTTTGGAACACCCACAAGAACGGCGACAACAGGAGCTATACTGACTCTACACAAAGATTTTGTCATTGTTCCCATATTCCCTCTGGAGTTTGGTAACATATAGTCTAGAAAATGAAACGCAGACAGTAGTATCATAATCTTGTGTCCTAATAATGAACTTCAAGCAGATGTGTGACAGCAGTTATCATGCTCTCATAGGACGAGAAGATCCTTGTAACCAGCGATTTGTTTCAAAGAGATTTTTGGTACTCCCAAAGTATAAAAATATATAATATGAATTATCAAGGAAGTATCCTTGATAATTCATATCGTCTCTTTGCTTCGTTCTCTAATATCCTCCCCTATAGTCATGGGAAGTGTTTTCCTTCAGAGTTCAGAAATGAGAAGCGTTTCTTATCTTCCTTTTATTCACTTTGGTTCCTATTCCTATTCTTGTTCCTATATGAGTTGCAAAATGTCTATTACAAATGGGAAATGATTTGAATAATGAATACATCAGGATGACTGGCAGGTGACTGGAGATGTGGTTGGACTGACATTTACATGCAGCAGACCGGCTTGATATTAGACCTGTCACATTACTCCAAATAAGGCATGGCTTTCCTCCTATATATTCAGTTCCGTTCAGGCATAGAAATGTTCTGCATTTTTCCCAGCTTTTGAGTGCAAGCTAATTTCAAGGTATTTATATTCAGGGAACTAAGTGGGAGATTGGAGACTAAAATCAAGAACCGTCCTGGGCTCTTCTTGTTAAGGTGTCATTTTCAACTAAATGCGCCTCCGCTTCTTGATAATCCGCTGAAAATAGATCCCATATTTGTAAAAGATGTTAGTGTCTGGCTCAACTACAACCTCAAACCCGAGAGCTTTACTTTGAAGGGTTTAGTGAAAGGTTGCGCAACTAGGGGCGTGGATCTGGATGGTCATGTCCTCAGTCATTGTGGCACATTCACTTCTCCTATAGTTAATGCAAACAGTGGCCAAAGAGGTAAATCCAAACTCCCTCTTATTCAGCAGGGGTTTTTAAAATACCAGACGACATAAACAGCTCCATTTCCTCAGAGCGGTGTCTACGTGACCCGCCTCCATCAGTAACCATTAAACAGATCCTACAATGAATAACACGCCGCATTGTACGTCAAACTGAAATTGAAAGAAATATGGTTTATTTTCACACAGTAGCTCAAAAAAAGGACCACATCACTTCCTGAAATATATATAACTACACCCTGTTACTCAGTGTTTCCATTAGCGACGCAGACTGTGGTGCACTGGTCTATTCTATGTGTTGTACCAAAGTCCTACAATGAAGATGAAACATTATGGTGAATAGAGTCTCACTTAAGGATGTTTTAAACACCTAAATTAATTTTAGGACAAAGTGAAACAACATTGCAATCGGTACAATGTCCAGCAATGAACATTAAACAAACAATACGTTTTACAACATACACACCTGTGCACAACTGGACTAAACCAGAATCATCAGACTCTGAAACCAGGATAAATTAATCCAACTCAATGGGAAAGGGTAACTAGAAACAACAAATCGGCAAGTGTGTGTGTGTGTGTGTGTGTGTGTGTGTGTGTGTGTGTGTGTGTGTGTGTGTGTGTGTGTGTGTGTGTGTGTTTCTGGTCTATTCTTACTTTAATTCCACTCATACTCTGCACTGAACATCTGGCTCATTTGGAGAAAACAACATAACATCAGAACTAAGAACCTGATGATATTGATCAAATGGCCAGACCATAATACATCCATGAGATGATGCAGTGCTTCAGAATAACACAAGGGAGCTTTAATAACCCTGCTCATGGGGACGCTGTGTCCGTCTGTCTCTGTTCCTGAACATACTTCTGAGTACCTCAGTAGGTAATGTATTAATTAAACCATGTTGCTCATGATGTCACAAGTGAACCCAGTATTCAATGCAAGAGGGAAACAGTAACATAAGCATAGTCTTTTATGGTTTATTGTGTAAAGTCAACAATGATCATCATCATAGTGTCATTTTATGTATGTGTCAGACTCCACTGTTGATTAGCCACATCGATGCACAAATCCACATGGTGACAGGGTGCACTATCTAAAAATTTCCACACCTTCACACATAACCGCAGCTTCAGGTATGATGAGATAGCTCAGGCTTGTAACAGCTGGACAACTAATACATATAAACACCTTTGTTTACAGTAATAGTTAATAGATAAACATTACAAGACTATTCTCTGAGAGGTCAAGGGTATACATCCCGCGTCTGTTTTCAATGTAGTGGCGGTTACAATCTTTACAAGCTCTTCTTCTTGATGCACATAAACAAAAGAGATAAGACACCTTCAGGAGAATGAGAAAGCGTCCTGTTAAAGAGGGAGTTTGAAAACCAAAGTGAACCAGATCAGGTCATACAGCTTGACCGATGCTGTAGGTCAAAGCAATAACAGCAGTAACCATTAACCTTTAACGCAAGGAGCTGTTATGATCATCAACGTGCACCTCAATAACCCATATCTGCTTTCTGTCTTGTATTTTAGCCATGGTGTTTCTCACAGAACATTATATTAGATTATGCACCAATAGTCCAACACCATTAGTTTAATCGATTAAAATTCCAAAGATTGAAAGATGCACTTTTGGCTCTGAAATCAAAGTAAATTTAAAAAAAATAAATAAATAAAAATTCAACATTTTTATTTTTAAAGGTGTCTTACACTAAACTATCAGCAGCCTTATATGTGGAGTATTGTTCTGAGAGTCTGCGGCCCACCCTGTTGAATCACACTGAATGCTTTTTTTTTTTTTTTTTTCTTTTTTAGCAGAATGAACATGCTCCTCCATCACACTGTGGACCAGTGGTTTAGTGGCAGCCTCATCTTCCTCAGACAGACATGCACACGCCGCACAGGACGCATCTCCCACACAGTCACCAGATGACGAGGGGTGGCATATATCACCATTGGGCCTGTCTGGGAGGGGGTGGGGGTTGGTGGGTGTACCACCGATATCCCCCGTCAGCCACGCAGTGAGACGAGGCAGCCATAGTCAACCATACACAACAACAGACCCAACATGCTAATATGGTCGAAGCTCGCATTCTGCCTGTTACAGAGTCTCAAAAGCAGGCATTTAAGAAATTCAAAAAAATGCACGTTCAAAAAAAAGCATGTGCAGTGTTACCTGTGTTTCATGCATATCCTGTCTATCTAGTGCCAGTTGATTGCTCTAAGTGAAAACTGTCTGATGACCATTATAGAGTCTAAATGAAGACCCAGTGACTACCACCCTTTTATGATATGAACTGTATAACAGAACTGTATTGTATCTGACGGTATTAGAACAAATAAGAGGTTCATATGATCAAATGTAGCCCCTCCCAAAAAAAAAAAAAAAAAACTTTCATCGCCTTAAGAAAATTACAAATGTAATTAGATAAGAGGAAAAAACAGACAAACTACCAGACAAAACGCAACCAAAGTTGAAAACGAGGTTAGCTTCCCTGAAATGCGCTTGATGATTATCTGTCCACTTCAACTCTGAAAAAGAGTTAATTACCACATGCTTCTCTATTTGCTCCTCTATTGACAGCGCCGCAGATGCAGGCCACTTTACAAAAAGTGCTCTCGGATTGCTATTGTACTTCTCTAGTAATGTGACTAAAACCATCAGCAGCAAACCAAAGAAAT
Source organism: Gymnapogon annona (assembly GCA_029814585.1). NCBI lineage: Eukaryota > Metazoa > Chordata > Actinopteri > Kurtiformes > Apogonidae > Gymnapogon > Gymnapogon annona. The sequence goes on along the minus strand of JAPTHA010000019.1, from coordinate 16,326,346 downwards.
GTATTTCATTGGAGTTGATAGTATACATTAGGTTCAGTAGAAGTGGAAACCACGTGCTCGGCCTGAACAAAGACAATCAGAGAAACAAAGATGGGCTATTGAATGGGCTCAGTTAATGCAGCAGTGGGACTAGAACACTCTCCACTGATCAAATAAAAAGTTATAAATAAAACTTTCTTCAGTCAATTTAAATGCATTGTATATTTAACTACACATTTCTTGCACTGTATATATGCTACAATTAAAAATGGATCAACTGTTTCGCATCCACACGGTCACTACCATACGACTATAGTTGGATTTGAGCCATGTCTGACCTTTGGCCTGATGACAGATTGCGTTATATCTGCACACCAAAGCAGGTGATGAAATCCAAGGCAACGTCTGTATTCAAGGCTTGGAGATCATTGTGGATTTCTTGCTCATATGTGGTATTTGCTATTGGCAGTGGTATTTTGTTTTATAAGAGTGAACATTATAAAGTTGAACATTTAGATGGCTCTGGGGATTTGAATAAAATATGGTTATATGTTAAATAAGTCCTACCCTGAGTTGGGTCCTCCTCACTACCTGTTTTTTTGTTTTGTTTTGTTTCTTTCTTTTTTTACCACTTTATAATATAAAGGCCAAAAATTCCAACAAATAATCAGCTATATAGAATATTATTACGCCTTTTTGCAACAACTGATTTTTCTTAATGTTTTAAGTGTCACTAGTTAAAAAACAACATCTGGAAGCTATATCTGTCAACATAATAGAATAGGATAGATTCGAATAGAAGTACTTTATTAATCCCAAACTGGCAAAAATCGGTAGTGTTTAATTTATTTTTCAATACATTGCATAACAGTCAAGATGGACGGGGTTTACACATTAGTCCAGTAGCCAATAGAAGCGCTGCTTCTCTGTGATTGCTTTAAGTTTCTTGTCATGGGGTTGATTCTCTACAACCTCATCCACTTTCCTTCCAGCGCCTCTCATGTCTGATTTAACCTCCTCTGTCCACCTCATCTGCGTGGTGGTCATTTCTTTTCCGCGGCTTTGGTCGATATTTGAAGTTTGTTGTAATTGAATTTATACCTGATTGTTTTAGATCAAGTTTGTTTTGAACACATTATCTCGGCAGCTTCTGAAACCACGAATAAAGTAATTTAACTGACCTCGGCTTTGACACCCGGCTCAATCCACCGAGCTGTCAGAACAAGCAGAACTGAGGGAGGGACTGATACAGAACCACGGAGACAGAAGCGCAGACTAAAGAGAGAGTGGCTGCTGAATGGCTTTCATTGTGCTCGGCTGATGAGCTCCACTTTACAGCCTATAAAAGAGTGTTCAGCAGTTGAAGTTGAAATCCCGCAGCCTCTGTCTTCTCTTAAAAGCTTTCTCTATTGTGTTTTACTCTGTTTGAAGACCAAAGTCCACAGAGATAAGCGACGCAGTCAATCAGACATGCATCGGGAAGCATCGGAGGAGGCGTAGCTATAATGTCAGCAGTGAGAGGGTGGGGGCTCCAACTGCTGAGACCACCGACTGGAATGGACGACACCTGCACTGCTCTGGATTAACTGGTGTCCTTTAGATCCCAAAACTTAATCAACCTCTCTATACCCAAAGCCCTGACCACCTTCGGCCAAACTTACTTCCAAATCTTAGCTGTCAACAACTGGAATCACCTTCAACAAACTCTGAAACTCTCTGTGTTCGTTCCCCTCTCCACCTTCAGAACTGCAATCCAGTCACAAATCAAACACCACTGCACCTGCGCCTAGTCACTATCGGACACATCACATCCTATCTCGCATCACACGTTTCGGAGGTTGAACCACCTGTTCAGACTTCTACCCTCAGGCAGACGGTACAGGTCACTCAAATCTCGGACCAACAAATTCAGAGACAGCTTCTATCCCAGAGCAATCACCGCTCTAAACAGTAGAAAATAAAGATTACATCTGAATAAGGGACAAACAATAGGTTCCAACTCAAGTGCAACACCTCAAGTGCAATACACTCTTAATACGAGGGCAACTGTCTCTGTGTGATATTCATTCCGCCTAATTTTAAATATCCACATTGGATTTTTACTTCTATATTGGATTTTTATTTCCATACCAGATTTTTTTATCTATATTTTATTGTCTCATCTATTTACCTGTTACACTCAAGCACCTTGGAGTAGCAACTCAAATTGCGTTGTGTATGTGTATACAATGACAATAAAGGCGATTCTGATCCTGATTCTGACGTATCTTGTATCACGTCACATCCCCATGTCATTTCTAAATACTATGCTACTTTGTATGTCTCTGCATTGTTTTATCTGTTTCTTTTACTTCTGTTACTATGATTCTTAATGTGACTCATCTCATTTAATTGTGTCAGTTTTTATACATCAGCTCTTATGTACCAGTTTTTATGTTCTTATGTTTGTGCATGCGTATGTGCTGCCTCTTGGCCAGGTCGTCACTGTAAATGAGAACCAGTTCTCAGTGGACTTACCTGGAAAAATAAAGGTTAAATAAAATAAATCAATCTTTAACCATCAAACCCCCGCAACTCAAACCAGCCACTGATCTACAAAGTGTTAATAACTGGGGTCCGATAAACATGGTGTTCAGCTATGATGTATATCGACGTTCAGTTAGGGTGGAAACACTGTACTTTTTCTGTGTGTATTTTGAATAAAGACAGTAGTTCACGTTCAGTTAATGGTGTGTTTTTGCCGAAAACCACACATGTTCATCACTTCTTTTTCAATTGGTATATAATAATCTTCGAATTCAATGCAAACTTTTGCGACATCCCCAAAATCAGTAAATAAAACATAGAAAAATGCTAGATTTTTATTGGAAAAATACAGAATTCCAAGGATAATGGAGCAATAAATGATAATAAATCAGCTGTGAAAAGTTAAATGTGGAAAAAAAAAATATTTAGAAAAATAGTTTTGGGGCCTATAAGGGTTTATATAACAGCTGAATGTTGGAGGCTGAAGTGTATACGTCAATGCATTGTATTACTTGAAAGCAAAGTTACAACAGAAATGACACAATATGAGGTGTTGTGCTGAACTGGTGACACTGAAATACCACAGTCAAATTGTAATTAGCACCTTTTGTTGTGTGTGTGTGTGTGTGTGTGTGCATGCATGCGTGTGTGTCATCTGCAGTAGAGACTTGGAAGGAATGTATTAAAGCCTGTAAGAAAGGGAGTTGTCACTGAATTGACGCGTGTTATTCCAGTGAGTCACGTTCACAGAGAAACAGAGAAATGTCTTCTGCTTCCGACTGCTTGTACAGAGGCGGACCACATTGACTAACTGTGTCATAATGTGAAAGTTGAGATGTTCACATTCTGGACGTTAAGATCGTATCAATGCCGTTGTTTTGTCTGATAAAACATTGAGGTGAAGTTTTCCTGTGATTAGATTCAGGAACATGAGCTTAGAATGTTTAGAATGTTACATAATTTGCAAAAATCTCTTCACATCATTCTTGAGATTACACGTTCAGAACAACAGACAGTGGATACTGTAGATCTAAAACATAACCATTTCGTAACACGTGTGTGTGTGTGTGTGTGTGTGTGGGTGTGTGTGTGTGTGTGTGTGTGTGTGTGTGTGTGTGTGTGTGTGTGTGTG
>JAPTHA010000019.1:16204594-16217113 GCA_029814585.1 Gymnapogon annona | reverse complement strand
CATACACACAAAACATTTACTGATATCGTTTAGATCAGGGGTCACCAACACCGTGCCCGCGGGCACCAGGTTGCCCACAGGGAAGGTGCGAGTAACCTGCGGGGGTGTTCTTAAAATAGAACTAGTTCAGGGGTCTCCAACGCATCGCTTGTCACACACTGGTGTCTCAGAGGTCTTATACAGGAGCTCTCACCACGAGTCAATAATGTAATAACAAAGTTGATTGGTCAGTTGGTAAATCAGGTCTAAATTTTCAACCAATCAAAATTACATGTATCCTGCCCCCGCCCGCTCTCCACCATGGTTGATTAACTGTCAATCAAACTTTTGCGCTGGTTCGCTGTCTGTCATTGGTGGAGAGCCGGAGACTGGCGGCAGCAGAATAATTCAGGTGCCGGGCATGGACTGGGTCAGTGCCGCTAGCGATATTAGTGGAGTTTAGTTGCAGTATTAGGAGGCAAAAAATGAACCATTTTCACAAACAATGAGACACTGACATCTGTATGACAAATGTGAAAGACAAGTGTGTGTGTGTGTGTGTCTGAACTGTGGCGCGAGCCTGGCACTGGTAAAAGATTTGAACGTGGAGCGGAATTTCAATGGAGTTCGGCAGCAACTTTTCCGGTGATTCTCCGGTGGGAATCAACCTCCGAAGAGAAAAGGTAAAAGAGCTGAATACACCTTCCGAAGAACACCGGTCCGTGTTCACTACATCCCCCAAGAAGCAGCGCTTCGACGGAGGTATCATTCAATTCAGTTGTTCAATACCTCTGCACTGAATAAGGCGGAGCTAAAGTGGCTATTATCCACTAATGCTAATGTCCAGCTTGGTGCATGCTGTCTGCGCATTCGCTCAGACAGTTGAGTCGGACCTGAACAGGTTCCACTGGGTTTGACTGATGTGATGACTCTGTAGAGGTGATGCTGGGTTCATGTTCACAATGTTGATGTGTTTATAATTAACATATTTTGACATATGTGAATTTAGAAAAGGTGAAACCCATCAGAATTATAACAGTTACATGCAGTATTCATTTTTTTGCTACTTTTAATTTTCTTGACATGGTTTCATATTAGCAATTTTTTCAATTATTATAAATATTATTAGATAAATAAAATTATGAGTAAAGAAGACAATGTTACAAACATTATGTAAAATGTGGATATAACCCCTATTGGATGTCATTAATTCTTAATAATAATCTATAAACTGTGCATACATGTTGTTTCATTGGTGTGTATCAACCCAGTAGCCCTTCATATTACACAGTGCTTCTGAAATAGCCCCCAAATTTCAAAAAGGTTGGGGACCCCTGGTTTAGATAGTATTTATTTATAGAGTGCCAAGTCACAACAGTTATCTCACAGTGCTGTACAGAGTCGGTCTAACCAGATGATCCAAAGGCCTTATTGTGTTGTTTTAACCATCAAAGACATACTCGTGTTTTCTAGCAACTCCACATTTATTTTTTCTCTCCGTGTAACCCTCATCTCCATTTGGTTTAATAAACTCCACTGCATTTCTTTTTTTGTCTCAATAAATATCAGCCATTTTCTTATATTTATGATCACAAAAGCCCAGAGTCGATTTGAAGGCTGTTACATCAAAGCAGAAAAGCGAAAGAAAAAAGGGCCCGTTTTACTAAAACATATCATTGACTGAATCTAAAAATGACCGTCTACAACCGCTGCATTTTGTGAAACTACACAGGTTTTATTGGTGAATCGACGTCGCGGAAGATGACGCCGTTTCCAAAACCTCTTGCTTTTTTGGAGGCAATTCATGGGTTTATGATATGATATGAACTTAAATACAGGTGGATTCAAATGCCTATAACCGTCTGATGGAAGTTTCATCCACACTGAACATGACACTAAACGGAAAAACGGAAAAGAAATGGATAACCATTGACAGCAAAATCATCTTCTGCATTTTTCTGTAAAAAACAGCTGTTTTTCTTCATTTACTGATCGTGTAAAAGTTTAGAGTAAATTCAGAGGTTATTATAACAACAAATAATAAGTGAAGTCAGCGAAATGTATCATTAACTGAACTTAAAAACAAGCTTCTGAAACCAGTCTAATGTAGCCAATGTGAGTTTTACTGGAGGATGAGTGTTTCTAAGGCAACTAATGAGGCTATGGGTCAAATCGTACACACACACATTTACGGTACACACACACAAACACACACACACACACACACATATATATATATATATATATATATATATATATATGACTGTGTGTGTGTGTGTGTATATCAATGACTAATGTTTCTAAAGTTATTTGACTGACGCGCACCAATTACCTCTGACCTCCGGGCTTTTACCTTTATGTTACCATTTCCCATCATCAAACCTAGGGAGTACGAGGTATATATATATGTACGTGACTGACATTCCTACAACTCACTTCTGGTGGTGTTTTTGAGAGGATGGCCCCCGCGTTAACCTCTCATCCCAACACTGAAACCTGCTTTGAAACAGGTCCCTGGTGTAATTTGAAGGGAAACTACTCAACTTGCACAGTGAGGGCATAGTGCAGTGTGGGATTACCATTGGACCCACTCAATGAATAGAAAGGAAAGAAAAGAAAGGAATACCACGCTGCAATACTCGGAAAGACGAGCCCTATATCATTGTTGAACTATCTATAATGTACGCTGCAGGTACTTTTGAAATGTTTTTTACGCATATTTCTCTTAGCACTTTAAGCAATACAATATGCTGTTGACATGATGTTCTACCTGGTAATTCGCTTGCTTTGAACAGGAGGATGGGGGATGGGGGGGTGGGGGAGTAGGATGTTGATGATTGACTGAAAAACCGTTTCCTTTTGTTTACATAATTGTAAATTGACTGATGCATGGACCAAAGAAATCATTCAAGGGAAGAATGGTCGCTCTCAAAGTCACAGTAAAAAAAATACACCAACGATATTTCCGCAGGATTTTGTTTAGTTAATACAATTGGTCTCACTCTCTTCATACCAAGAAATACGTAGTTAATAATAAGTATAAAAGCAATGACAGTGCTTCAGATCTAATTTACTAAAAACCTACATTAAGTTAAAAAAATGTTCTCGAATAGATTTAGTCTTTACCTTTGATTGTTTTGATTATAGGATATGTTCACTGTGACATCGTTCCAAAATATTTATGCCATTACATTGATTTCCTTAGTTTTCTGGACATTGTTATTGAACCCAGACCTGATCATGTGAATCCACTGTACTGTATAGGCACTAGGCATGATGGGTAATGGCTTCATCCACCTCTCTTCTCACCCTGATGCTTCCGTCACTGCAACAGGGTTGAATTGGACTCGTCAGACCACATGACCTTTTCCACTGAAATGCAGTCTAATCTATCAAACTGTCACTTGTTCAAAAAATGAGAAGATACTCAATAATACAGAAGTAATCGTCCAGTGGAAGGGCCTGAACTGTTCTCCGAGTTACGTCCGTGTTGGGCCTTTTTTTATACACCAGTTAAACGTAAAGAAAGGTTTGCTGGTAAAACATCACAGAAAAAAATCCAGACAGTATTAATGCAATAAAGCTATGTATGGAAATGTAGCTGACAACTTTTAATTTTACTTTTTGGCTGGGCATTGTATTCAAAAAGACAAAAAGATATTATATGTGAAAGAGTCAGTCAAGTGTGTTTTCTATATACACAGTGCATGCATGCATTACTCACAAATGCCAGAGCAGAGACAGATTGTTCCAGTCCAATGTCTCCACTGTGACTAAAACTAGATTACATTATCTCTAATTAGACTACATTAGCTCGGATTAGACTACATTAGATCAGATTACCCTAGATGAGATTAGATTAGACTATACTAGATCCAATTAGACTAGATTAGTATACATTAGCTTTGATTAGAATACATTAGATCAGACTACACTAGATGATTAGATTAGACTAGACTAAACCAGATCGGACTAGATTATAATACATTAGCTCTGATTAGACTACATTAGACTAGACTACACTAGATGAAATTAGACTAGACTATACTAGATCAGATTAGACTACATTAGCTCTGATTAGACTACTTCAGATTAGATTAGACTAGATCAGATTAGACTCGATTAGACTACACCAGATCAGACTAAACTAGATCAGATTAGACTAGACTAGATTAGATTATATTAGACTATACTAGATCAGATTAGTCAGAATCCTCAGGAAATCCAAAAGCAGACTAACACTGAATGTACACACAAGGAAAAAAAACAGTACAATAACATAACAATAAAAAATTTAAAAAACTACAGTTGATTACACTTTAATCAAAATAGTGATTCATTATTCATTCATTTTAAAAAATTAACTCTATGCAACTGACTCCAAAATACATAACAGTTCCGTTTCCATGGATCCTGAGCTGCGTTCAGCTTCAGTCTCAGCTCTAGATCCATTTCACGTGTTGTGCTTTTTCGTCTCCTATTATTCACCGGGTCTGGTTCGCTGATCTACATTCATTCCAAAACAGACATGTACATGGTGAACCCATCCAGCGTACACCTAACAATAAACTTCACTTTGAGAAGGCGGCGATGCATCAACCCAGTGGTCGACGGAATAATGAAGTAAAAACTAAATCCAGCCCCATATCACAGGACACATTTATCATTTCTCTGACAACAAACAAGTCCGCCACCACCACGTTCTATCTGCTGGCGGTACCACAGACTTCAGCCCGACATGAGAAGGAGCTCATGAATTATTTAAAGATATCACATTCATACCATTAGGAGACATTAGTTGCCATTACTGATATTGCATGACTCAATGACGGTACACACTTGCGTGAGTCAACGGTGAATAAGAAGACGCTGTGTCTTTATGGGGTTTAATGCTGACCTTAGAGCCTGACGTTCAGTAATGACTGCTGTCAGAACAAAGGAATCAATGCCGGTCTCTAATCAGAACATAAATATCGTCAATGTTTCTTTGTCATCAGTTCCGTCTGCCCTTCCGAACTGCCCTGGCGCGCCGGGGTTTCACTCCCTGGCATTTGTCTCTCTGGTAGTTTGTGTTAAGCGGCCATTAGTGAAACTCAACACTTCAGACTGATTTTTCACTTTAAAACATTTACGGGCAAAGGAAGTGATTATGGGATTGGAGTTGCTAGAAGGCTTTTAATTTGATAGATTGCGAGCAGGAAGAGGTGGGTTTTAATCACGGCGGGTTTAACAAAAGAAAAGAGGGTGAAGTAAAACAAATTAATGAAAATTACATGGTATTTTAATGGAAATAGTGCAGTGGGTTTAGAGCCGGCTGTGGCAGCGGAGGTGAGTGGTGATAAATTGCATGTACTTAAACCACTTTACAGACATTTTTACAGTAGTCTCCTGCCAATTCAACTGTATTCACATTTGCATAGTCATTACTAAGTAAAAACCCCTTGAAGGTTCACAATGAGCTTAACTGATTGTAACTCTGTCCACTGCCATATATACTGTACATTTTATACCTTTATTTGTGTAAAACACATTTATCCCCAGGGTAGTTTTGCTCCAATTCAACTCAATCCAGATCGAAGTCATTGGTTATTTGCATCAAAACACAGCAGCAGACCTCAGAACAGTGACACTGCTCGATAAAATATGCTGAAGAATTTTTTTTTTCTGAGTCAACCACAAGCAAAACAGAAAAGAGACCCATGGATCTATCATAGCTTTGATACAAGCATGAATTAATTAATGCAGATTCTGTAAGACGTCTGCCTTAAAAAGACACAAATACCACGTTATATAAACCCGACATATAGACATTAGACATAAACATATGAATATAATGTGCGGATGACCCATCTGTTCCTATATAACTACAAAGTCTAACTTCTCTTATTATTTCCAATTCCAAAAAGAAGGCAAGCTCCTCGCAGAGAGATTTTCGCACAGAACAGCCCACTCAAACTGCTTTAATGCCTCCATGAAATGAAGCGCAGTTTGGAATAACATCAGAGAGATCTGTTATCTTAAGATGCACTCACTAAATTGTCTTTTTTTTTTCCACTTTTTTTTTTTTTTTTTTTTTTAAGGGACAAGGTTCTTTTAGTCTTTTTTCCACAAGCATTTAAGAGAAGATATTATTCCCGGGAATGAATCTACCGGTAGAATGAAACCTGTTTGATTATGTGTCCGGAAAACAAACGGCAACGGCTCCGCTTCTTTGTGGCGCTGACAGAATATTTTATTAAACACAGTCATTCACTTCAGTTCCAATCAGGTGGACGTGTCAAGGCCTGATAGAGCACTCCGTCCTCCGTCTCCTTTATAACTGGCCACTTCAACACCTATCTGCGTCCTGTTAGAGGGAGGCACAATAAAAGCCCCATAAAAGACACTCCATACACTCGCCTTTACAGCTTTCATATTGCTACCACTGACTCTCTGCTGCACGGTCATAAATATCTATCCTTATTACATAACAGGTCACTGAAGATGAATTGCGTCCCTGTGAACGACTGGTTAATGCTTTACTTGAAGTATCGCTCACGAGGTAAAATGAAGCATCTAATGCGGCTAATAGGATCATTACTGGAACACAACAGTCATTAGAGCACAGTGTGATATAGTATATGTCACATTAGGCTTTGTTTCGGGTTTTCTGAAACGGGGACAATTCTAAGAGACTGTGGCGATATGTTAAAAAGTCACCGGGTCATCTGGTCACAGCTGGAAAGCGCAGACAGAACCTTGAGGAATCAGATGGTTTTAGTTGCCGGTTCTACCCGAGATAAGAACATAGAGGTAGAAATAACAAATCATTGAATTATGCAGTTAGAACCAGGGTGTCCTGGGTTCAACTGGATGACATGTTACCACACCTGACTCATCCAACCATCTGTCAAAATGAAGTGTAAAAGTGTAGCTATAAATAAATATTTTATTTTATTTTTTTTTTAAGAGCAGAACTGTTGACGCTATGATAATGTCACGACTAAGGTTTGTTTAGCCTCGGGCACAAAAATAAGTGTCAAGTGGTAAAAATATCTCGGCGAGGTCTGTCGTAAGAAAGTTACAAGACAAACACGATGTAAACAAACTGTGATTTAACTCTGGTTGGTGTTTAAGTCCTTATTTAATGATCAGCATTGATAAGACTGTCAGTCATAGCACTTGTGGTGATAATAGATGATGATGATGATGATGATGGTGGTGATGATGATGATGGGGCGGCTGTGGCTCAGTTGGCAGAGAGGATTGTTTAATGGCCGAAGGGTTTGGCGGTTTGAATCATGGCTCCCAATGTCCACATGTCGAAGTGTCCTTGAGCAAGACACTGAACCTGGCAGTGCCTTGCATGGTAGCAGCGGCCCACTGGTGTGTGAATGGGTGAATGTGAGGCCGATGTAAAGGGCTTTGAGCGCCATAACTGTGTAGAAAAGCGCTAGTGAAGTAGAATGGCATCATGGGGGATGTTTTTACCATATTTGCCGTGAAAATTAAATCTTATCCATATGATAAGAGGAATTTCCTATTAGTCACCTGGAAATTTTGAAAATATTAAAGTACAGTGCATCTACGGTCACATATGAGTCAGAGTTTTACCCTCCAGAGGAGCAGTCCTGCTCTGTTTACTGTCTGAATGTCTCATGTGCCATATTTCATGCCGTGTTAAACTTAAAACCACATAGACGAGACCAAAAGTTGGACTAAATGGAATCATCCTTCACCCTTGTCCACAGTCAACAACTCTGATGTATTTCTCCTTTCTCAAATTCTGGCAGACTTTCTGACAACTGTTATTTTAGTGGTCATTTTTCAGTTTGAACTGAACTGTGGGAAAACTCCATGACTTTTTAAAAGCCCCTGCAATATATATCTGACTCATTTCCAGTCAAATATTTGACATTAGAGCAGTATTTAAGAAAGCTGAAACGTCAAACATTTAGATTATAACTATATACCGTATATAATTGATTTGTATTAAAACTGTAATAAAACACATTTTGCCAAAAAAAAAAAAAGAAAAAAAAAACGTCTAGAAATGTGTTGCGTGTGTAAAAGCACGTCCTGCTTGTATTTTTACATGGGGCAGCTCTGCCTCCATAGTAGCTGCTGGTGGCCATGTTTGCTTGTCAAGAGCATTTGTTTACCTGTAGATCCTCCTGAGCGTCAGCACAGGCTGCAGCAACGGGTCTGCTGGTGGTTGGATGCCGCTCTGATTTGGAACAAGTTGAGAATGTGACCACATGGCCGAGCGCAAATATCTGGCAGAGTGTCATCATGAATACAAAGTGTGGGACAATCTACTGTATCCAGCCCTGATGTCCATTCACAAACAGTGCAATAATGCCATGATTAGTACTCCACACACACACACACACGCACACACACACACACACACACACACACACACACACACACACACAAACATAGAGGCTCCATAGCCTCTATACTATTAGTGTGACAAAACAGATCAGATGACATGGCCATGTATCTGTGAAACACTCAACAGCTCGTTGTCACACTACACATCAAGGACGAGGTGACTGTTAACTGTAGCGTGACCGTGTTATGGAGAAAGTACAGGTGAACGAGACAGATCTGTTTAATTCACTGGCTCTAACGTCACACAAATAAGGAGGAGTTTTAATCACTGAACCGACGTTGAACAGTCAAGAGAACGACTGCATCTGTCTGTCATCGAGTCCAAAGGCTAATACAGCGACATCACCGTGGTACTGTTCCACACACACGTTGTCTTTATAGGTATGAAGTAAGAGTGCTGACCAAGACAGAATCAACACATAAAGAAGACAGAGGAGAGCAGTGGAGGCTTTCAGCCCTCTAGAACCAATCATGATGTCGTATAAACAACCAAACTGCAATTAGAACAATCAAATCCAATACATCCTGAAGGTGAGACTTATCGAACTCCACTGATGTAAACAAACTAACAAATACCCATCAAACATAGGAATGTTAAGTTTTCAGTTAATTCATCTGGCGACTTGTCCAGAGTTACCCCCCCCGCCTTCGCCCTTCAGTATCTGGGACAGGCTCCAGTGACCCCCACGATGCTGCAAAGGATAACTCGGGTTCAGAAAATGAGTGAGTGAGAGTCATCTTACAATAATACAATATAATGGTACAATAACAAGTGTCATGATAAGTCTCAATTCAATCCACAAAAGTGACAGTTCTATGATGTGGTGTTTACTCAGGAGCTCAACCACTGGAATATCTAGTAATTCGCTAAATTAAATCATTTGGGAACATTCTTAGCACAGCTGGTGCCAGGAAGTGCATCCCTTTAGGCTGAGTGACATCTCTCTGTGACATTAAGATACAAATGTTACATCATGTTGCTGATAGTCTCGCAAATAACTGAGTCTAGTCTCCGACCAACATTTCAATGTAAGCTATAAAGTTAGACCTGGTTTTCAGGTAACAAAGTGCTTATAAAATTATAAATAATTTAACTATTAGATATTTCACACATGTAAAATTTGATGAACTGATGCAGTTTTATTCACAAATGGGAATGGAGGCTCGTATGTAAAAATAAGAATTCAAGCAGTTATGTCAGGTTTACTTTAACATAGAACCATCCCTACTTAGAAACCACAAATATTCAACCCTTAGAATTTTGCTGATGAAAGTTGATTAGTGTCTTCATGAGAGAGGCTGTAAATATGAAGCAATAACTGCAAATGACAAATTCCAGTATAATAGGATAATGAATTGGTGAATATATTGAGTCTGTTTTTATTTCTGTTGTTTCATTTATCTTCCACGTAATATAGTCACTATATATATATATATATATATATATATATATACACACACACACACACACACACACACACACACACACACACAAATATATACTGTATATTTATTCCTCCATGGAGGCTTCCCTTAGGCTATGTTCAGACAGCAGGTATTAATGTGAAATTTTTATTGTGTGTGTGTTTGTTCATGTTAAACATTGAACACAATTTCAGATAATAAATAATCACCCTGTAACTCAAAATTCTGAAGTGGTTTAAAATGTCTCCTTTTCTGTGGTCGCCCACAACTCTAACTATTTTTTTTCTTAATATTATTTTCATTAAAAACAAACTAAACCTTGGAGACATTGTTAGTGAACATTATCTCTCTCTCTTCTGCCCGCACTAATAAACATGCATTTCACTGCTACTCCTATCAAAAACATTTGGTTCTGACACACCCTCAAACCCTCAATTGAGACGGGTTTGAGATTCCGAGAGCATCCCGGGGCGCTGCGAGGTCACCGCTCCGCCAGGGGAAGCTATTCATCCATATCGTGCAGGGGTGTGGACCGGCCCGAGAAACAGGCACATACACAAACCTGCCAACTTTATGTCATTAATCACAACGTCTGTGTGACTCGCCTCAACTTTGCTTGGGTGTTTGGGTTGACTTTACTTTGAACGTGAGCATGTTTTCTCCGTGGCAACGCAGAGTCATCAGCCCTGTGCTCTGAGCTCTAATTAACAGACTCACTGCTGTAAATAGTGTTCAGAAAAGGAGGCAGCGGAGGTAGAAATGACAACACACACGCAGCTACTTAAAAGGAGGGTTTACACCAGAGACAGTAGAGTACCAACAGCATGTCATCCCCACAAAACACAGGTTCAAGTCAAGCTTTCACGCCAAAGCCACCGCTCATCTGCATCAAACAGAGCTCCAACGAGTAGAGGAAACACCCCACCCAAAAAACAAACCATGAATAATAACACTGACCTCTTATCAAGACAAAACATTTGCCCCGTTGCTTGTTATTCAGTTTCGTCCTCTTACACTTTTATCATCATAACCTGTTTTGGGTTTCATCCTTTTATTATAATTTCTCATTTTATCCAATCCTTGCTCTAAAAATTTGGTGCAGAATTTTAATGCTGCGTTTAAAAAAAAAAAAAAAGACATTTCCCTGCAAATACAAATTCCATCGACTAAAGCTGAATTATCAGCTGGGCTGAATTATCTCAGGGGACACAGGGAGTTCCATGTTCATTTATTGGTTCGCAGAAAGTTCATGGAGCTTATCCCATTATGCTCCAAGATTATAGGTTTTAATTTAGTCTCCTATCTTCAACAAAGGCGCTGCATCATCAAGATGACGCCTCCTGTAGATCCCTGGAAAAATGCCCACTGGGTTTGGACTGGGAATTAGATCACAGGTGTACAAACGTTGTAGAATAGACGCCCAGGAAAAAAAAAAAAAAAAAAACAGACGAAGAAGAGACCATATTTGGTGTTGAGTCAGTGTGGAGTAGAGGAAGAGGGATGTGCCAAAGCAAACATGAGTCAAAATAATAACTAGGGAATGTAGAAATGGAAAGAGTCGTATGTTATCTCACCTGTGTATGCTCAAAGAGCTGCAAAAGTTTTAGTGTGTTGTATTTAGTGACATCTAGTGGTGAAAAGACAGACCGCAGCCAACTGAATACACCTCTCTTCCCATTTGGTGGCAAAAAAAAACAGCACAAAAACACCAAAAAGAACAGTTCCAGACATTAACCAACAGTAACTAATCTTGCAGATTTCTGGAAAATGAGTCAAATGTTCGAAAAGGGACAAAAAATGTGCATACAAGTATAGCTCCCATAAATCTCCCTATTTGTTGAAGATATTTGTCACCTGTAATATTACACTTACCTTTTGTATATTTCAGCAGTTTTTGGAGTACCCTGGTAGTACTTATATGCATATATCTATATGTAATATTTCATCATGTAGCTTTCGGTTATTGCTTTCATTTTCATGATTTTCTGAGATATTATATAATGCTATATGAGACTAATTGTTTTTGCTACTGAATTACTTTTCATTGCTCCTGTGACAGTGATAATTCTATTCTAGATTTCTTTTCAGCTGTGACACTAAGTTGCCTATTGTTCATACTTCATCGTAACTAATATTCTATTTATAATCCCATAGAAATCATTTATTGACAGGTTTTTAAGAGAAATTAAGTACTTACTTTAATATACTAATATTGAGAGGCTTAAAAAGTCAAACTCAACAGGTGAGTGAAGGGAACGAGACTAGGAAATACTTGATTTTAACATTTTGAGACATAAGCTGATGTTTTTGAAGAAAAAAAAATTGACCCAGTATCCAACAGCTGTCACATCTGTCACATGCCCACATGAGCTTTAAATTCAACCGATGGCCGTCTCCCCTCAGCATCATCTCATAGGAAAGAGCTCGGCGGTGATACTAGTGGTCACAAGCTCCATAGGAAAACTTCAAAATAGCAGCAAATGTTCCCCCTCAAGACAATTTCTTTTAACGTAAACAAGTCACAGATGGGTTTGAAGTGTCTGCGCGTTCAGGTCTGATGCCTCTGCGCTGCTGAAATATCCCTCAGCAGGTTGGACTCTCATCGACATCTTATTTCACCCAGAATGTGTTACATTCTACCAGCAAGATACTATGGAAGCCTGCAGAGACCAAACCCCTGTCACAAACATCTTATGTTATGTGTGTGTGTGTGTGTGTGTGTGTGGGTGTGGGGGTGTG
>JAPTHA010000019.1:16149316-16159550 GCA_029814585.1 Gymnapogon annona | reverse complement strand
CACCCTCTACACGAGGAGCTGTGGCTGATGGGCAGCTCTGTCAGCCAACGGACCATCCCACACACACACACACGCACGCACACACACACACACACACACACACACACACACACACACACACACGGTGGTGGACCCTCAAGGGCAGCAAGGCCGTCTCTGCTGGCCTAAACATAATGAGGAATATATTTTTTTAAATCTTTTTCCCCACAAATACATATTAAATTATTCCCCATCTATACTCTTCATTTCATAGCTTTCCTTAGTTGGCTGCTCAGCTTCCAGCCCCACGTGGACATTTGGAGGGAGGAATTTATGCTGGAGTTTTTATCCAATCATTATTCACTATTATGTGTTGCCAAGGTCCAAAATCTGCCTCTGGGCCTTCAGAAGCGACAGTGCTATCGCGTGGTGACTTAAAGTGAATGAGAACGGACCTGCGGCATTAACCAATCACTGGCTTCACTGGGGCCAGCTAGCAGGCCTACCATGGTGTCAGTGCATGCACATATTTTGATTGGATATGCAACAGAGAGTTAAGGTAAGTTAAGTAAGTTATTAATGTAATTGTAATGTTATTAAAAATATATATTATCAACGAATGTGAATAGTAAGGTATTGTGGGTAGATCGCGTGGCACTGTTGGCCGCGGAGGTGACCATGCCAGCACAGATGCCAACATGCCAGCGGACGTCAGGTCCTTTGTCAGTTCCTTTTGTTTCTGTGTTATTAGTCTGCTGATTAGACTAATATAACTCTGTTGTATATAACACCTGACTTTATGTTCAGGTGATGCAGTTGTCTGTGTTTTGGTCTAAATGCATCATGTGTAGAGCCATGGATCAAAATTATGGTTTTAAGAGGTGGATTAAGTCGGGTAGGATATCACTGCAGGCCCAGGTCGGAAATGCACGGGCCGCCACTGATATTATCTCGTCATGGAGGTGAGAAGATTTTCAAAGAGAAAGTAGAAAGTTGAAATATTTTGCCTAGGAAGTGCAGATTTATTTAATTTTTTTTACATATTTGTTCATTTTTATTTGCTTTACAGCCGATTCATCTGATTCCATTCACAGTTTTTACTGTTTAGTATCACTTTAAACAGATCTTTGGTGTTTGTCGAAGGTGCCAGGTTTTAAAGCTGGCAGAGATGTGGTTGGAGGCATCAACTGTAGCTTGAAACTCAAGCCAATGACAAATGAATGAGATGCCAATGAAGAAGAAGAACATGTGATATCACTGATGGAGACATATAGTACTGAAAAATACAGTGCCAAAAACAAACAAACACACACACACACACACACACACACACACACACACACACACACACACGCACAGTCTCCATTGACTCCCACTCTCCTTAGAACTACTAAGAACATAAATGTCTCATCCACCCTCTAATACCTGCACTAAATTATTCATCTGTTGATCAGGTTTTAGAGCTGATAGGAGGCTGTGATAGACCGCCCACCTCCTCGCCTGTCGACGGTGACTCTGGGAGCTCCAGTTTATTGAATAAAGCAGGATGTCCAGGACTTCCACTGAACAGTTCGAAAAAAGAAAAAGCGATCCAACTTTGAAGCCAATGCCGTCAAAATCTGTACCAAATACGTAGTGTGTGTGTGTGTGTGTGCGTGCGTGCGTGCGTGCGGTAGACAGATTCACAGAGATGTGACTGAAGTCTCAAATTCTGATGCAGTGGTTTGAACAGCGTCATGGTGCATCAGTGGATGTGAGATTTGAAAGCAGTGCGGGGGTTAAATCTGTCATTTACGACCCATCTGAAGCAATTATTTATGTTTGTTTGACTTTTTCAACATTTCAAATTCATTCAAAAATCAGCAAAATATATCAGTTACTACATCTGTAAGGAATCTGACAAATATACAAAATCCTTTTGCTCGCTGTTTTTTTTTTAAATATATTTTGGTTTCTCTAGAATGTGAAAATCTACTGCTCTGGTAGAAGAGTTATGTTTAGTTCTTGTATTTTTTGCGGAACACAGTCTTCCCATAAAACCCCAAATGATACGTTTTGTGGATTATTTTGTTAAAAATGGAATTTAAAATGCCCTTCTTCCATGCTGCGTAAAAATAGAAAATACTCATCTTCTGTTGGCCTGAACAGTCTCGCATTAGAATACATTGGACTGTGCATCATCACATTTGGCTTTAAAACCACAGTGTAGTGGGATTAATGTGCAGCAAGTGTGGGTTAAGTGGACTGTCCACTTTCCCTCATTGGACCAACCTGCTTATCTGGCAACACTAGAACACACCTTGTGAGTAAATTTGGATTTACTCATTGTTGTGCACTTTTCTCTGTATATATTTATGTCTCCATCCCCTCAAAACAAGGTTTAATGTTGGTTTCTCTCTGATGAGTTCTTTTGGCTTTTTCCCTTCCGGGGTCGCCACAGCGAATCCAATTTGCTTACTGTATTTGATTTGGCAGGAGTATTTACAACAGATGCCCTTCCTGACACAACCCTTGTACTTCTCCGGGCTTGGGATCTGCACAATGTGACATTGAGGCTACAGTTGTAGGCAGCAAAGTGAAGGGTCTTGCCAAAGGACCCACACTGGATGCTCATCCTGGGAATTGAACCCGGGTCCCCTATGCACTAGCCCGGTGCCGTACCAACTGAGCTATCCAGCCAGGTATCTTGGTTTCTATCTGTGCTCAATTTAAGGTCTGTGCAAAACGATGAATGTTATCAGATATTTTCAAGACAATCGCGATCTGCGACTTTCACCAAAAACACTGTGGAGATTTGACCCTTGAATCCATACTAATGCATTCAGAGTTTATAGATTTTATATGGATGCTGAGAGACTTGATTTGTTTATAACCCTTTTAGAACTGAACATCCCTGCAGTCGAGGACAACAGTGGATTCATGACCATATTTGTCTTCAACAAATGCTTTTTATCCTATCTGTTACTGTAGCATCAAAAGCCGCAATTCCTTAAACGGTCACTTGAAGTTGGTTTCAAAACAACTCCATTCCCATAAATTTATGTCTGCAAATCTTATGATCTTGACACAGTCACAGAACTGTTTTTATTGGGTTTCCCAGAGGAAACTACAGTATCTGGTCATTATTATCATATGTTAATTCACAGTGAATTAATGTTGATTCCAAAGCATCTCTGGAGGAGATCAAATTTGTAAATTAATTACATGATGTGTCAAGTGGGATGTGACATTGAAGGAATAAAATAAAGGAAAATGGTGAAAAAGGTTTAAGTTGCATTAAAGTAACGAGATGTAAATAAAACAGTGGACAGAACAAGAACGCAATGTACAAATCACCATGAGACATTTTAAGGTGTAAGGTTTTCTGTCTAAACCAGGGGTGTCAAACATGCGGCCCGGTGCCAAATGCGGCCCGCCAAAGGTTCCAATCCGGCCAATGACATGAGTTTGTGAAATGCAAAAATTACACCTTAGATAATTTAAAAAACTATAGGTCAGGTTCCATGTACAGACCAGGACAAATATCATAATAATATATAAATACTCACTACTACACATTTTTCCCTGTGGAAATGGACATTTTTAATGTAATTATCCTGTACTTACACTAAAACAAAGTATCATTTCACAAAAACAACATAAATAACCTGAACAAATATAAACAACCTGAAATGTGTGGAGAGAAGTCTTTGTAATTTTATCAATATTCTACCTGTTATTAAATGTTTTTGTGTATCTGTGGATCCTCTGTGATCTGTCACTTGTAATGTACATGAATAAATTATAAACTGAGGTATAACATTGTGAAAATTACATTTATTCTTCTTCAGGGTTTTGAGGTTGTTAATGTTATTCATGATGTTTTAAAGGACAGTTTGTAAATGTAAATATTTTCATCATATGAGGACAGTTGTTGCAATTTATTTATTGACATGGAATTCTGATATTACTGGACTGGTGTGGCCCACGTCAGACCTCATGTGGCTGAATTTGGCCCCTGAACTAAAATGAGTTTGACACCTCTGGTCTAGACAGAGCTGAGCTAATAGAGCTCATAGGGAAAAAAACTGACATTTTCATCAAGATATATGAAAACCTGAAAAAATTGAGTATATAAAACCAGTAATTCATGAGAAAATATCTAAAAGTTTGCCAAATCCTTAAGTTTCATTACATAACAGAATCTCCGCATTCATCGTAGAGCCCATGAAAGTCCTAATGGCTCATATCTGTGCATGTAAGTGCTTTTCACCTGAATTATTTACCTGTAAGGTTAGGATTACTGGTTCAAAAGTTATTAAACATTTCACATTAGTAGACATTTTAGGTCAATGACAATTAAAACCTACTGACCCCAAACTACTTTCCGAAGCATATTAAATTCCACTTAGCCATTTTCCCAAGAGCCATAGGTCAAAGTCATGGCATCAAAAGAAAACAACAACATTACCCTGTGAGAAGTTTAAGCAGAATTCCACCAGCTCTTAGAAGAAAACAAATCAATGCATCCATGCAAAAATACAAGCCCTTCTACAGTAGCCGGACACAGTGAACACCCCCATAGAACAGTGTATTCTGCCAAAATACACATCTGATACAACCAGCCTTTGACTGCGTCTTTCTGGCGGGTGTGTCCAGTCATCACTGCGGATCCATTAGGGACGATATAACACACAACAGGAGGAGGCTGTGCAGTGGAGAAGCATTATGATTTTTGGCAGAATTTACTAAGGTTACAAAAGTTTTACAGGGGAAAATTATCCACCTCTGGAGACCGAGTGTAAGCAAATCAAATTTACACGAAGAAGGAAGGAAGGAAGGTCAAGGTGGAAGAAGAGACGCGTCAAATAAAAGGATTTTCAAAGACAGACGAAAACCATCCCAGTTTTTCATACTTTCATCGCGTCTTTAAACTTGCCAATATGTGTTTATTCCTCCTATGCTAATTCAAGCAGATAATGAATGATAGTAATATATTTTAAAGGGAATCTAAATAGGACTGATATTCTCTCTCCACGTGAATAAGTTTACATACAATTAACAAACAGTATTACACGGTGGATTATATTTGATGTTGACAAACATCTGTATTAAGACGTCATCCTGTTCTTCAAATTAACTGTGTCTTAAAATGTTAATGTTATGTCAGCTGATAGTTTACATTACAGCTATGTTAGCTTAGCCTTCTTCAGACAATCTGGCCTCAACAAAGCCACAGTTCACCTCTGTGTTCTGTACAGGTTTTGTTGTTAATATCTGCACTAGAGTTCAGTCGTGGCCTTGACAGCTGGAGAATCAGCTGTATCCAGTGAACACGACTACCTTTTATCATTGTCACATTGTCTTTGACTCATATTGCTGTTTCTCAGCGGTACTTATATCATCTTTTCCTCACCGAGTAACTCAGTACTCCCTCTAGTTGTCACATCAACTTTATTCTAAACACTCCTGTGATAATTTTAGATAAATTTTCCAAAAATACATTTTGAAATCCTACATTTACCGGTTATTTTTTTGTGAGTAAACTGTGTATTTTCTTGCTAGAGTTTCTATTATTATTTAGCCACAAAAAAAGGTTTAGATGTAATTTTCAAAACCTCCCACACTGATTTTCAACGCGTTCAGCTGTCACGCTCTGAACTGTAAAGTACACACACCGCCGACTGCAGTTTGAAAAGTAGAAAAAAGTCTTCTGTGTGGGTGTCCACGAGAACTCGAGAGTTATTATTTATTGAAGGAACATGATTTTAATTGTAGTTAATTATTGTTGAAAACATGCAAATAAAGTAGCAACTTGTTTACCGTAAACGACTGTTAAACAATTTAATTAGAACACTTTTTGTTGCTCCATTTTCAATTAGTTTGAACCCTATTGCAGTGAGAGACACACTAATGTCAGGGCATCACTTGTTGAACTTTCAAGATGTAAATCCACAAAAGGTTAAAAACATCCCATACTGATATTGATACAATCTAAGCATAGGAACACAGCTTCGACGGCCTGGTGCATGTTTGATTTGAGATATGCAAATCCTCAAGTGCTGAACAGTCAATAATATTTACGTGCAGAGGCAGTGTGCAATGTATATGTACCCATCTGTGAATATCACCAGCGATGATCCATGTGCATATGTGGGCCATACGCAGCACCATGAAGATATATTTCATAATGTGAACAACCGTCACCATGTATATGCACAGAAAATACTCTGGCTGGTGTGTGTGTTTGCGTGTGTGCGTGCTTGTGTGTTTTATGACCAGACATCAGGCTGCTGCCGGATGACCAGATTCCACATTCTGACATAACGCCATGATTGTGTTCTGGTCACTATGATAAATCTTAGACCATCAGCTTTATTTTCCCCTTCCTCAAGTCCTACTATGTCATCTCTCCAACCTCTTTACCTTTTCATACCCACATGATGGATTATTTGGTGACATTTCCTGGTCTGACATTCATAGTCTCTCACTTACTAACTTTAAGTCCCTATGTCTTCTGTGTGGGTGTCCACGAGAACTCCAGAGTTATTGTTTATTGAAGTAACATAATTTTAATTGTTGTTGAAAACGAGCAAATAAAGTAGCATCTTGTTTACTGTAAATGACTGTTAAATGGTTTAATTGGAACACTTTTTGTTGCTCCACTGGGTGTCGGCCGGTCCTTAAAAGTCTTAAATCCCCTCGACCAAAATGAAGGCCTTAATTATCCTTAAAAATGACAATTAATCCTTAAATTGAATTGAATTGAATAAGCCTTTATTAGTCCCCAGAGGGGAAATTTCAAAAACAGCAGCTTAAACAAAGAGTAGAAAAGAGAACAGAGCAGAAGAGATGCACAACAAACTGAAATCCTGCACAAGATGGACAACAAAGACAGGACAGTATACATGATTGAAGTCCCAGAGATTATAACGATAACGAGGGCTGAATGCATCCATGGGAGAGAAAACCGGCAGCAAAGGGTCCCCAGCCACCGTTAGCATAGCGCTCTCAGCTGCTAACCGCTAACGGTTGAAACGTAAACATCTTTAAACTGAAAACACCCTCCACATTTGAAGATCACTCACTCAAACGCCACTCCAGCCCCCCCCACTCCTGTCCTCCTTCTTCAGACGATGTCCCTGGTGGAAAAAACACCCGATGAAACGAGGGTCCCATGGAGTCCGAGTCTTATTAGCCAGAAGTTCATACAGCTGGTACAGCTAAGTAGCTAGCTAGCACACCAGATGCTCTCCACCACGATGACAAACGGTTGGTAGGAACGGCTGAGTAGCTCAACCGTACACACACGAACCGATGGAGACCCCGGTTGTATGCCGATGTACCCTGACATTAATCCCATACTAAAATGCCACAAACACAATAAACAAAACTGCAGTGTATGTCCTTACATTGTACAGTGAAATCTTTGTAAAGAATCTGGCAAATTTGTAATGACTGCTCTGCATTTTAGCACAATGGAGCGGAGCCACCAGCAATCTTTGTGTTGTGGTGGGAGGGGCTCCGTGTACCTTTTCATATTTGTTTGAAAGATTGTAAGATCTTGCAAACTGTTATAAGTTGCCGATGTTCTGCTACGGAGTTGTGATCTTGATGTTTGTTATTTTCAGCAGTTCCATTAAATATATGGACAAAACCATTTGAAACGTGGTCACACTTTATGAAGATGAAAGGTCTTGAATTGGATAAAAGTGGCCTTAAAAAAAAAGGTCTTACAAAGTCTTAAATTTAACTTCCTTAAACCTGTTATTTCTCTTTTTTCATCCATCCTTCTTTTGCCTCCGACTTTCCCTCCGTCCCTCTTTCTCCCTCTGTCATAGTGTTAAAGTATCTGCTGTCATTATCGCTGGCCTATGGGCTGAGAGGCCAGAGGAACACATAAACTGATTAAAACTCAGCAGAACAGAGGAAATGAAAGAATAGAGATAATGCCAGAGGAAAAAGTGAACAGAAAGCTGTATTGGGTCGGCTCGTTCGGCCTGCGCTGTATTGACCTAGCCTTAACAGTGTGATTACAGCTCAGCATTGGAAGTCTAGTGCCCACACATACCATTAGGAGGTCTAATCTATCTCATATGAGTAGGTGTTTACTGTCCACTGTTACTCTCACCACTGTGATAATGTAAAGTTTGACAGACAAATAGGTAAACCTTCTCCTCCTACTGAATTTCCATAAAACAAACACGTTGGTGGAAAAGGGGATTAATATCGTCCATTATGTACTTCCTCTGGCAGCTCCTTAAAGTTTAAAGTATGAGCTGGTGGATTTTTTTTTTTTTGTTCAGGACCGTTACCAACAACGCAAAGTGACGCGGAAATATCTCAGGATGTTTTCACACTTGCAACCTTTAGCCCTGAATCAATCCTGAATTCATTTACTTCTTGCTGCAGGTCCTTTTGTCGGGCAGTAACATACTGAACTGCACAGTTTCATTTCCAGGAGCGACCCTGATTCACAACATTGTCAGTCAAACCAACCTCGGCCACAACCCATTTAATCACTGTCCATCAGTGTGCTCCTCATTCCTTGTGGATGGATGGAAGAATGGATGGATGGATGGGTGGGTGGGCAGGTGGATGGAATGTCCACCACATTAAAGAGTACCTACATATGGGTGGGTGTGAGTAACAGCTCTCCATCATTTCATATTTTAATTTGAACTCCAGCTCCAGTATGAGGTTATGTTTTCATCACCAGGTTGTCCAAGTGTATAATTTAAATGTCATAACATCCAGTTGAGAATCAAACATGCACTTTTAATAGTTTAACTTCAGGACATCATACAAACAGTGGGTTCATCACAGTAGAGCATCAGTAATCTGAAGTGCACAGCTTGGTTCAAGTGCAGTCGAAAACTTCACCTTTCCCTCTTTCAATATTTCCTCAAACCACTGTTTCTCATAGAGATTCACAAACTCCAAAAAGGCTCTGGACATTTAAAAAAAAAAAAAAATCAATTACTGTAAGTAATTTCTATTTTCGTCTCGTGTTGTTTTTTGTTCTATTGTTTTTCCCTCCATTAATCACACTTTGGTATGATCCAGTGCATAAACATCATTAGACCCAGCCTCCCCACAGCTGACATACAGTATCTATATATACTATAATGGACCTAGATCCCTCGTGGGGGTCCTTGGGGACCCCATATTCATACTGTGCCACTCAACACTATATCATCGGGACCCCACCCCCCATCCAGGACATTGCACGCAAACACGGCTTGGCCAGAGCTCACCAGGTATACTCTGACCCCACCCATGACCATCATGGACTGTTCTGTCTGTTGACGTCGGGCAGGAGTCTGCGCTGCATCCGCTGTAGAACTCCTAGGTTCAGTGACAGCTCCTTCCCCCGAGCCATCAGACTCTTAAACTATAGTTGACTTCACGTGCAATGTTTACACAGTTTACAATTGATATGTAATGTTATCACTGTTTATAGTACTGCTTACATTGATGTGTAGTATTTTAACTGTTTATAGTACTGTTTACATTGTTGTGCAATATTGCGCTGTCCATCTTATTTATTTCTTATTTATATTGGCTGTGTGTGCTGTCACCTTCGTACCTTTGTCACTCATTGCAGCCACTTATGGCTTTGGATTCACTTCAGCAATTTTGCACTTTTGTATTCTCCATATTTATTTTGTGTTATCAGTTGCCAATCTATGCCATTTCGTTGCCAGATTCATTGTATGTGTCTGTGTAATGACAATTAAAGGAAGTCTAAGTCTAACAACCACGTAACAATTTCTGTCGTGTCGTGGGTTTGGATGGAGTAAGTGTTTCCTTGTTTTATTTTGTAGGTCCAGTTCGTCCTTCTCCTCATGTGTCTTGCAACTTCACACCCAGATCCCATCCCAGTTTGGTGTCAGTTCGCAGTGTCTTCGCCTCTGAGTTTGACTGTCCCGTTGTGTTCTTGGGTGTGAGTATTGAAATAGAAAAAAGCGTTGGTTGGTTTTTTAAGTTTGATAAGAAAGTTAAGTTGTTAAAATCCAATATTGTGACCTTTTGCCACCTAGTGTGTGATTTTCCGTTATAGTTTTGATATTGTGATTTTCCTGTTGTAGGTATTTTTGGTTAAATATATTCATGCGTTTTTCTGCGCCGCTTTTTGTTATTAATTTGTTAATCAGGTAAATTCAGAAATTGATATTCAGATTGTTAAAAGATAAAAATAAATTATTTTTGTTAAAGCTATTTTCGGTGTGTGTCTGCTTCTGGGTCCTGCATTTTCTGTATCGTGACAATTTCT
>JAPTHA010000019.1:16060412-16071651 GCA_029814585.1 Gymnapogon annona | reverse complement strand
TTATTGTGGGGGTGGGGGGGGGGGACTCTGAAAGATGAACCAATACTTGCTTTGCACTCCGACCAACAATCGTGAGCCCTCGTTTCTCAGCATTATGGCATTTTCCATATAAATGACCACTCTTGATAGATCTCCATCAAGACCGACATCAGCCAGGGTCATCAATGATTTTTCTGCCAATCTGGTTTTTCATTGCAGGGTCTATATTATGCATAGATGACTTTCTGATAGATGACAGGTGAGTAGGTAGTGCAGACTTCTGTCAGTATCACATCATCTCCAACTCTGATCACCGTGCACTGTCTTTTCAACTTAGTTTAGCCAGTTGTTTCAGGGACCAATGATTCATTAGAGGGTTAACCCACCTTTAATAGCTGATGAAGAATTAGTAGAACTCATCATTGAAACACTTTTTAGAAAACACAAGTGTCTTTTTAAATTGGACTTATTTATCTGACTGGGTTGCCATGGCTCACTTGGTAGCTGTTGTGTCCTTGGGCAAGACACTTCACCATGCCCATCCCTGTGAATATGCGTCAATGATGCCTGCAATGAACTGGTGACTTGCCCAGGGTTCCCCCCCCCGCCCCCCAACTGCCTTCACCCTTGAGTATCTGGGATAGGCTCCAGTGACCCCCGCAACCCTGCAAAGGATAAAGCAGGTTCAGAAAATGAGTGAGTGTGGTGGTGTGTCTGGCAGCTTTTTTTTTTTTTGTAGAGTCCGAGGGACTTCAAACATCCGGGATGTTATGGAGTGTGGAGGTTTGATGTATTTGGAGTGTGTGAGGTTCTTAGCCACCGGGGATAAGTGTCCACACCTGTCACCGATCAGCCAATCAGGAACACCATTATAAGGAGCTGCGGTGACTGTCTTCGGTGCCAAAGAGTTGAACGTCTTGTACGACGCATGGCTACTCAGTATCTGGTGAACCGTGTTTGTCCCTTTTTCCCTGGTGAAGTAATGCTTGGTGTTGGTTTTTGTGTTGTTTTTTCCAGTGCCTCCCGTGAAGTCCCTCCACCACCACCAGTGCAGCTGCTCTTTTTCTTCATCTTCACTTTCCTTTTGTTTTTTGAGCCACACAGCAGTTGTGGAATAAAATCTTATTCTCCCTTTAACCCTTACTGCGTTTGAATCCTTCCCTTCATTTAAACGACAGAGTTTGTTTGTTTGTTTATTTATTTATTTCAGGCAATGGTAATATGACAACATAGGAAATCACCACAACATAATTAATGACAATAAGAGTGAGTATTTAAACGAGTTAAAACTGAATAGAAGCTATTAACCCGACACCCAACTGAGAAGTTAAACAATACGTGTTTATGTGAGTGTGTGTGAGTGTAGTGGTCGGGGGAGGGGGATTATTATGATTGGTATGTATGTATGATGTCTTTTTGTTATGTGTGAAAAAGACTGATAAAAAAAAACCTCAGCATTTCAACATTAATCTTTTTATTGACGCTAAACAGGACTTCTGAGGCCTCCCATTCTACATTATGGGAGACCCTGAATGCCATCCTGAGAGGACGGATAATTGAATACTCCTCCAGGTTGGAAAAAAGACGGAGAGGCCAAGCTTCAGTACATCTCCCATGCCTTTGCTAATATTGATGAACACCATTCATTCTGACCACAGACAAAGCCACATATCTACTCACAAAAGCCAACTTCAATATTTCTGAATCTGGTGATAAGGCTGAACAACTGCAGGCACAGCGAGGCCGTCGGGACACCTCTTTACACCTCATTCTTAAGGATCCAGAAAAAAAAGGAGAGATGGTAACGAACCACTGAAAGATGAACAACATCGTCAAACCACTGAGACTTGTATTGCTCTGAACATGACATAAATACCACTCAGCCAGTGCTTTCTGCACCCCACTTGTCCTCAATTCAGTTCAATATAGAAAACATTTCAACAACGTCAATCTAGTCTTCAGTCGTTAGGTATATTTGTTACATTATATTCTAATCTTCAGGATAAATTTTATATTGTAACACAGGCCAAATAATAAAGTGGCATCTTTATCATGTCTCAGTGGTGACTAGAAACTCACTGCTCCCAACGTGTGCTATATGCAAATCTAACACTGTTGGTATATTATAGGCACCATCGTAATAGGCAGGGGATTAATTTTGACGGTCAAAATAACAGTTTCATAATTTTCATGTATCAGCTGAAACTTTCTTTCTGCTTTTTCCCTTCAGGGTTCACCACAACGAATCCAATTTGCATATTTGATTTGGCAGGAGTTTTTTTAATCATTGGATGCCCTTCCTGACATGACCCTGTGTATTTATCCAGGCTTGGGACCGGCACAGCGAAACACTGGCTTGTGTCTCCTTGTGGCTACAATCGTAGGCAGTAGCATGAAGGGTCTTTGTAAAACAACAAATCACCTCATTTTTCTTTACTGTCTGTTTGTATTGTCGGTAGCTGCGCATTTCATTTTCGGTTCAATTTGAGTGTATAAATACAACTAAAAATACTGCATATATTTCCTTTAAACTGAAAACATACACAGAAATTCCTTTAATCTGACGCAAGTCAGATTGAGCTGAGTCAGTGATTTAATGAATATTAAAATCATGTCCCTTAAAATGTTTGTATGATGTCTGTGATTAGCCCCTGTGACCCCCCCCACCACCGCACATCCTGAACTAGTCTTCAGTATCAGACTTTAAAAAGTTTTTAATCTACTATACCTCACCACAACAGCACTGCAGAGATAAGTCAGCTAATTCCAGATAACAGCTGGTCTTTCATGTTGCCCATCAATAAGTCAGCGTTTGAACAGTATAATAAGCAGACATCTTCACACAGGGAACTGTGATAAGAGTGAATTTTCAGAGCAGTATATGATGCATGTTGATCGTTTACACAGAGCCCTAGTCTTCAATCAGAAAAGAGAACAAGTCAGCCAAAAAAAAAACAAAACCTTATCTGATGGAAAACAAGTGTTTGAGTCCATTTATCTTAGTCAGGAATTAAATGCTGTGTTAATTATATTTCTCATTAACCACTATGATAAACAAATCAAACCTGATGTCTCTGTTTGCAAAGGGAAGACTAGGGGTGTGTTTTTACAGGTGGCATTGACAGAGGGAGCTGTCATCCACATCCAAAAATATCGATGTACTATTGAAGTAAAGCCAGGTTAAATAAGAGGGATAAAACATTAGTATGATTAAAGCCCGATTAAAAGAATTCCCCTGACAAATCTCGGGCATGAGTGATTGGTCATTAACACCTGTTAATGAATTGAATTTCCACTGTGATGAACAGATCCACATTTAGTCAGAAATCTACTATGTACTTCATGTACTCGATTCAATTCAGTCTTCATCCATTCAGCAACAATCATTTCATCTGATCATTTCAACACACTTCACAGATTCAGGTCAAATCCTTAAAAAAAACATTAAAAAAATATTAAATGTAAACGGACGTCGATATAAAAATGAATGCTTTCTCTTCTTAATGCATGAGCTTAAAAGCTTAAGAGACAAAGTAAGTTATTAAGTGCAGAGCGCGTTGGGAAAGTTGTGAAAGAAGTAATGTGTTGTCACTAATTACATTTCCTTTTAGTTTTAATGAACATTTGCAATTTGCACGTTAAAAAGCCTCAATGGAAACAAAACACACACACACACACACACAGCCCTATTATTTCTGAGAGACACAGTTGAAAAGAGTGAGGCACTATTATCCCAGATCCAGAGTGGGAAAATGTAAATGTATGTAAATATAACGCAATGTAATGATTAGCAAATCTTCAAACCTGGATTTTGTTCCCCATTGAAAATAGTAAGTATGCCAACTGAAAAATTTACCACTTTAAGACACAATTCAGTCATTTTAAATTCAGTGGTAAGATATCTCCAAAAACTTGGGTCATGGGAAAACAAAAGGCTGGAAAAATACTGTAGGTGATCCTAAACTTAAATAGCTGGAGGGATATTTTTAAATGAATGAGGTTAACTGGCAACAGGTCAGAAATACATAAATGGAGAGCATAAAAAGTGTATCTGTACTGCTTACAACATTCATTGTATTTTGTGTACTGTATTTCTAACAAGCAAGAGAGGCCCAGTCAGTAAATATTTTTTTTTTTTTAAATCCACCATAAATGCAACATACAGGACCTCTATATTATCTGAATATCACACAATGGCCAAAAACCAGAGTCCGTGTCCGGGGATTGGGCTGCGAAGCCTCCTGCTGCCGACTACCGCCCAATCCACAATGCACCCGGCCCCTACAGTGGCTTCTGTGGGTGGTGGGCCCACAGGAGGAGGAGGAAGAGGGGCCCGCGTTGTCCCTTTGGGCTGGGCCCGGCCGGGCCCCGTGGGCAGAGACCTGGCCACCAGGCGCTCGCTTTGAAGCCCCAACCCCAGGCCTGGCTCCAGGGTGGGGCCCCGGCTCCGCCTTGCCAGGCGACGTCTCTCTTTGCCTTGCTCTTGTATCCATAGGGGCTTCTGAACTGCGTTTGGTCTGACCTGTCACCCAGAACATGTTTGCCTTGGGTGACCCTACTGGGAGGCATGAAGCCCCCCGACAACATAGCTCCTGGGATCATCCAGGTACTCAAACTCCCCCACCACGATAAGGTAGCAGTTCAATGGCTCAAACCTACTGTGTGGGGAGTAGGCTTTGCCAGCCATAAGTGACTTAACAGTCCCTGTTTTCAGGTGATGAGTGCAAGTAACACAGCAGCAGCCAGTGAGCGCTATTGACTGACACCTGGTTTATATGCAACCAGAAGCTTTGCTATTGATCTAAAGACACAAACAATCCAGTACTGGCTGATAATGTGTCATATTAGACCGGTGTCTGCTGCATAGTGTCAGTGACCAGTTCAGCATATCGTTCTGTGAAGTAGGGAACCTGTCGCTGACCACGCCTGACCGAACTGTATCTTAGTAATCACAAATAAGTGACGAAGGACTATAAATGTCAGTCCCCAGAATGAACCCTTCAGAGGACACATGATCTTGAAGATAACCAAAAGTTAACATTCTCTAGAAGAGAAAGAGTCTCTTAGTAAAGATGGGCAGAAATTCACTAATCAGCAATAACTGCATCAAGAAAAATGTGGAACAATTTCTGAATGCCTTTCTTCCTCAGTGTAAAATTGTATTGAGTCAGTGAATATTATCTATAGTATGTAATATAATCAAGTGAATAATATAATAATGATAATAATAATAATAATAATATAATCTGAAGACATCCAGGCACAGAGGATGTGGCAAAAAATTAATAATGGATGTCTGAGATTTTCAGGCCTTTGGGCGACACTGCAATAAAACCAGGCTGGATTCTGTAATGGAAACCACTGCATGGGTTCACTGGAACCCTTCCAGAAAAGCAGTCAGTGGATGCCGCTCACTGTACCATGTATGAATGCAGGTTAAAGCTCTATCATACAAAGCAGAAGCTATATGCTATCTTGATTTAGATACGTTGACATCTTCCGTGAGTCAGAGATCATTTAACGTGGACTGGGACAAAGTGGAAACAGTTCTGTGGTCAGAATTGAAATGTGGGACTCTTTTTGGAAACCACTGATGTGTAGTCCTCCAGACTGAAGGAGACCTGGACCACCAGGCTCCTTATTAAGACTCACTTAACAGTTTGGTGGTGCATGAGTGCCTATAGACATCTGGGAAGGCACCACTACAGCTGAAATGTATACACAGATTTTACAATAACATGTAGTCGCATTCAGACGATATTCCAGAGAAAGACCGTGCTAAATTATATACTGCAACAATGACAACAGCATCACTTTGGAAGGTATGGATGCTGAATTGACCTGAATAACTCACAAAACTCGAGAATCTGGGAAAATTACATTTAAACACAAAGAATATGGAAAGCCGAAAGTTAAAGCAGGTCCACCTCCCCCGTCCCCTGACCTACTGCTGCACAATGTGGTTCACCAGTTGCACCGCAAGGGACAGGAAGGACCTGCAACATGTGGTGAAGACAGCAGGAAATATAATCAGGACAATACTGCCCCACCTCAGTGACATCTACCTCGGCTGGCTTCGCAAGAAAGCCAAAAAAATCAGCACTGACAAAACTCACCCGGACATGCTCTGTTCTCCCCCCTCCCCTCTGGAAAAAGATACCACTCCCGATCCAGAACCACAAAACTGAGAGACAGCTTCTCCCACCCCACACCCCACCACCACCAGCACATAGACTGCCATTGACCCCCCCCCCCTCACACCCACACACACACCATGTATCACACAAAAACAAGTTCAATCATGCCACATGTGCAATTACCCCCCCACCCAGCACCTTCTTGCACTACAATGTATTTGATGCAATGTATTTAACTGACCTTTTGCACTGCAGTGCTTTTCACTGTAATTTCAAACCAAATTTTATACTACTTTTATACCTGCTGTCATGTGGATTTGCCAAACTGACTTTCACAGTGAATGTTGTTCACAATGTTTACAGTGACAATGAAGGATTCTGATTCTGAATATGAGATATTTACACTACCCATCACTTTATGACTGTGTTAACTAACCTCATGATTCATATTGAGCCTTAGTTATCTTATACAATAATGAAATTGTTTTGGCTTAAATTTGACCCAAAACTGTCTTGCCATTTAGCAAGGTCTTGGGTGGATAATAAAAATGGCCCATATTCGGCAAACCAAAATCAAACCAAAGCCAAAAGTCACCAAAAAGCTAATTTAGGACGTCCAAAATATAGTTCTAATTGTCTCAGAAAAACCCCAAATCCCCACCATCCAGCCAAAAATTTGGCAAACCTGACCCAAAGTGAGACCACAGAAAATCTGATTTTACGATTAGCCTCAACTAAATATACATTTATAATATTTGAATATGTACATGCTGTACCTCTGTGTTGATCACTCTTTGAAAATGAAATGGAGTTCTTTCCAGAAAATTCCCACCTTTTCGCACAGTATTTTGGCTTCACTGCAATATGCCAAATTCAATTTGGGCTCAGAATTGTATCAGAATTTGCCGTTGAATAACTCAATCTTCTGGCTTGACATAAAAATGCCACACCATCCCTAAACCTGATCCCACTCTTTTCCCAGTGTTTTGGCTAATGAGACATATGCCATAACCCAGTCATAACCTCCTTATCTATTATAGATAACCTGAATCACACCACAGTTAAACTAAAAGGCCTTTGTAATGACAAAAAAAGCCAAATGCTATAATGTTGCCAAAATTTTGTTATTTGGGTAGCTTCGACATCATTAGGCTATTCATTCACCATAGGAGTACCACCACTATACTGCACATGACATAGTGTTACATTACAGTTTAGATATACTTGTTCATCATTGCAACCTAGCTTAGTTGGCATCTTTGGGTTCACTATGTGCTCCCAATGATGTTAAATAGCATTCGACCATTTTTTACATATAAAATATTAATGCGACTTTGAGTGAAGGAGGAGGACTGCATGGTGAGAGGAGCACATTTCATCCTTAGTCCTTCATATTGTGCACCTGATTCATTTGTTGTTCAAATAATCATCCATTTTGGAGGATTATGTAGCACAATACAACCCCAAACACAATACGACATACAAAAAGCTTCTTACTGCATCCTCATACTCTTATCAGATCATTCCATTAAAAACATTTGAAGTCTTTCTGAGCCGCAGTGCACCGAGCGCCATATACTATATTTACTCCTCTGTGGGTCGGTCCATAGGCTACCACTTCAACAGCTAAATCCTTGCTTATGGAGTGTTCCCTCTGAAAACCATCTCCTTTCATTATTTGGTTTCAGTGTGTTCACGTGGGAGCACTTATACTCTATCTACTGTTTAAGGCTCAAACACTTAAGCATTCTTTAAAAGAACTCGGCCACAAAGAGAAACCCATTCCCCTGAATCATAAAGCTTTGGGAATTAAACCCTTCAGTATGTGATTATACAATGATTTTCGCAAGCACAGAAAAATGTACTAGACCATATTTAATAGCAAGAAGTATTCCTCTTTCTCCTTTACTTCATTAGTTTAAGACTCGGTGCTGCTCATTGAGATTGCGCTAGTTTTTCAGGATAGAAAGCTAGTATCAAACTTCTATGTGCACCAGCTGAGGCTGGAAAATGCATGAAGTATTTTAGAAAAAAAACACAAAAACAAACAAAAACAAAACGCTGACAATGACTAAATGATGCTCTGACTTAGTTCCAGTGAACGTTTCTGTAGAAATACAAAGACGACACTACGAACGGCCTATTCTGACCAGTTGCGACTCCTGAAAGCTGCTCATGCTCAGTGTGCTGTGTGGTGGCTTTAATCTACTTGATAGGAAGCTGCAGTTAAACTGTAGGAAGCACATGTAGGCAACCATTATATACGGCCTAGTGAGGATGATGTAGTGGGTTTAAGAGGATGTTACTACAAAGGGGGATGTTTTCCTTGCCTTGGTGTATGTTGTTTATACCTACAGAAGAAGCAGGTTGCTGTTCATGTGGAACGCATCGAGCATTAAGGGGTTATTAGGCTTAGACTTCCTTTATTGTCATTGTACAGACTCACACAGTAGGTCTGGCAACGAATTGTCGTTACCTGGCAACTGGAAAACACAGCATAAATACAAAACGTTACTAAAGCCATGATTGGCTGCAGTGGAAGTTGACATATTTATCAGATACCTTTATATCTTTATTAGTCCCCTACGGGGAAATTTCAGAATTTCAGTTTAATCGATTTTTTTTTTTCAATTTCAGTTTATACACCCCCCACACATGTATACAAATATAAATATATACATACATATATATAAACACACATTTTCACAAAGAAGGAACATTTATGTTTAAGAAGTTTGTGGGGAAAAAAGACGATCTTGGAACAGAAACACCTGGTTTGCGTCTTGTACTGTGCTTTTCAGAATTGCGCTGACTGCAAATGTTTTTGATACTGTGGCCCTGGAGTCTTTTGACCCATAACATGGACTGCACTTATTAAACATTGTCTGAACTTAAGTAGAAAGTCTATACATAAATATAATTTCCATATATATTAAAAAACAAAAGTTACTCATCTCCCGTCAGTAACATCACACATACTAAAGTACAGGAATTGTAAAGAGAACAAATATCTGCTTTTACCAATTGGCCATTTTTTAGGTTGATCAAAGTCCCAATGAACACATAATATTGTATACAAGTGTACGTTCTCATTAAATCCTGAGAAGGAAAAAAAATTGAATGAATTGAATGAATGAAAACATTATATTCACCCAGTAACAGCAGTACGCAACACACACAAAAGTGTAGAATGAGTACAGCACTGTATCTTCAGATTCTGCTCAATAGTTCTCAGTAGCTCACAGATTTTTGGCTCGGAAATCCAACATGTCAACTTTTGCTGATTTTCCAGATGAACTAGCACAAGTCACTGTATTCCCTACAGCACTAAAAAGATGCTTGTGGCAGGGACACACACATACGGGTACTTTGACTATTTGAAGTTGAAACGCAGGTCGCTGGTGTTTTTATCTGTAAAAGTGTCACGCAGGGCTTTGTGGTGTTCTTTTAAGTGTTGGTAAAGGATTGTATTGTTACCTTGTCACGGAGCAATAGTAGCAAGACAAGTTCTGCACAGTACCTGATGTTGCACTGCATTTGTTATAGCTAAAATACCTCCACACAACAGGAGGTATTTTGCTCTTCCTAAACTTTGTGCCCTGTCAGCGTCTTACGAGCCCTGAAGCCATTAAGCAACGGGGTAAAACGTGGCCCTGTCTCTTCTGCGCCATTCACTCGCAGGTCACGTAACCAGATCATGTGACAAGTAAATTAATAATAAAAAGCAATTACCAAATAAAAAACAATTAGCCAATTGCTTTTTATCATATTGTGATATTATCACAAATGCACTTAGTTGTTCAGCTCTAATTTCAATAACAGTTTGATTATACTGCTGTGCAGTTAAACAATTTTAATCTAAACTATTCTGTGTGTAAAATTATTTTTTAATATTATATTAATATTGATCATAATAATTATTTTATGTATGTGTGAATAATAAATATAATAATTTTAAAAATTATTCTAAAGAATTTTTTAAATATTGACCGTCTCCTACGGTATTAGAATGAAAGGTTAATCTCCACATTTTTTACAGCTATCATAGGTGAGGTTCGGTTGTTGGGTATCAAGTTGTTTCTATCTGAAACTTGAACACGAGATAATAACTAAACATCACACACCAAAGTTGTAAACACTAGAATACTGCAGAGTGCCCATTGTAATCACACCCTGCTCCTTGAAAGAACACACTGTCGGAAAGGCTGCTGGTGACCTTCCACCATTCCACCATTCAGAGTCTATTGACACACTCCATCACTGTGAGGTACAATGGCTGCACAGCAGCTGACAAGATAAAGCTGCCGAGGGTCATGAGGTGAGCGGGGATGACTATTGGCTGCCCTCCTTGGATGACATCACAATCTCATGCTGCCTCTCCAGTTCCAGGAAAATCATTAATAACTACCTGTTCAGCATCCTGACTTGTGGAAGTGGAGACCAAGCCCTTAAAACCAGAACAAACAGACTGAAAAACTACAGTTCTTCTTCCATCAGGACACCTAAGTACAAACCTTTCTGCACCTCTCGTCAACTGTGCAACATCAGCTACATGTGCAATATCTTGCAATATCTTGTATCTGCTAAAGACTTACAGAAAGCTTCTAGTCAAGTCAAGAATCTTAGACTTAGACTTCCATTATTTGTCATTACACAGACACATACAATGAATCTGGTAACAAAATGTCATAGAATGGCAACTGACAACACAAATAAATAGAGAATACAAAAGTGCAAAATTGCTGGAGTAAAACCAAAGCCACGAGTGTCTGCAGTGCAAAGGTGACGACACATACAGTCAATATAAATAAAGAATAAATACTGTAAGATGGACAGTGCAATATTGTACACAATGTAAAACAATACTATAAACAGTGTAAATATTACACAGTTTAAACAGTACGATAAACGTTTATTTAGGTTTCAACTGTTAGCGGTGAGCAGCTGTGAGCGCTATGCTAATGGTGGCTGCGGACCCTTTCACTGCCATTTCTCTCCAAAGGACGCATTCAGCCCCTCGTTATCGTTATCATCTCTGGGGCTGCAATCATGTATACTGTCTTTGTCTTTGTTGTCCATTTTGTGCAAGATTTCAGTTTGTTGTGTATCTGTTCTGCTCTGTT
>JAPTHA010000019.1:16009982-16022388 GCA_029814585.1 Gymnapogon annona | reverse complement strand
CCCCCCCCCCCCCCCCCCCCCCCCCCCCCCCCCCCCCCCCCCCCCCCCTTCAAACAGATACAAAAATTATCAGAAGCTTAAATGGGGTTTCGTACAGTTTCAGACCATGTGCCTTAAAGTCCATCATGATGTCAAGGTTCACGTCTTGTCACGGTTTAAAGGGTTGTCAAGATTATCAGATACGCAGTCTTTTTAACCCTATTCATACACATGACGAATCAACTTTGATCAGGTGGAATGATCACACTGAGACCCAGTTCCACTTGTCCGTCAAGAATAAGTCACATTCTTACCATCAGTTCATAAGACCAGAGATGAATGTTTAATTCCCGTTTTGTAAAGAATAAAGTGGATGTCAAATATCAGTTTTGTGGGTTTCACAGTCTATAGAGTCAGGTTCTGATTTAGTGGTGTTTGTACGATCGTCTTCCCACCATCATCAGCCAAAAATAAAACCAATGTTGGTCTGTGAAATGATTAATGTCCTGTAGGAGAAAAGAGCTCCAGTCAAGGGCTTACACCCAGGTCCTTCTGATAATAAGTGTTAGTTAATATTGTACAAAGACTCTTGAGGAAAGTTGTTGTTGAGAAATACCCCCATAAGGTGGTCTCTGATTTCACAATGGCCGTTTTCTCATACATTTAGGAATCAGCTTTATTGACCAAATCTGTGCAAGGTTTATCCTAACGTTTCACATACTATTGAATAAATCTACATTTAGAAATACAGAAGTGTATGGTAACGAGTTGTTTTTTTTTCTGTGCTTGTAATAATTTGACAAAGACATAAATCATCTTGAATTACTCCAACTGAAGCGCAGAAGGTATCACTGACTATAATTAAAAACGGCAATTAAGAACACATTCAATGTTAGTTATTAATAAATGTGAGCTTTAGTGTTTGTAAATGTATTAAGCATGCCTTTACAGTAAACAACGATTAAAAATAACTAACCAGAGGGACTTTAACATGACGTTTTCACATTATTGTCGTCACAAAACTCTTTTCCTGAGGTCAGTGACTCCACTGTGTCCGTTTAACAGAAACGCCATCATGCGCCTCACACTCCCCACTGTCGACAGTTCTTCAAATAAAGTGAGTGAGAAATGCAGAAACAACACAGAGGGTGATTAATTCTACAAGTTTATTTAGCATTTCATACATCCTGTATAAAGTGCTCTGTATGTACATAATATACATTATACAGCTGCAGTCCAAATGCTAACTTTGTACAGGTCACATTTTCCTGATGGATGTCCAGTGTTTAACATTCCCTCTGTTTGACATTTATCAACGTCCGCAGAGCGGCTCAAATACAAGGTTGGTTTTCTTCCAATGACAGTGTACATAAAACGCGTACAGTTGTTGACTGTACGGATGCGGCATCTCCGTGTTTGCTCTAACAGTCGGAGCTGGCCTCGCGCCCTCTGGTGAAATGAGGTATGATTACCAGCCGCTCTCCTTCACACTCATCATCCTCAACATGCTTGGGGAACGCTCGGCGCTGATGACACGTGGCGCACTATTATGCAAATGGCCCAAGTTAATATGATGCCATTTACTTGTTTATGAAAGGCAATTGTCGTCACATTTTTCCAAACTGACTGAGGCACTTTTAACTGCACATCACAGGTGTGTGTGTGTGTGTGTGTGTGTGTGTGTGTGTTGCTTGTGTTTCCAGAGCAGATGGAACAATGGTGTACACACAGTGACTTCCCAAAGTAAGTTTGGGATGGAGAGACAAACTGACAAAGGCACTTGAGGACACCGGATATGGCAGTGGGCTTCAAGTGGAAGGGGGGGGGGCATTTGACACTTGGGGGAGCGGGACACACTGGCCGTCCCCCCCGCTCGTACTAAACACTGACGTGGTGTGGAAACGTTAGCAGAGGGCGATCACAAGGCACGACGCAACAGCGGAGTCGCAAACCCGTGCCTGTGTGACATGAAATACTAACCGTTGACTGGCATTCAGCGACGGCCGCAGACCATAAGCAGCAACGTGTAGGAGATTCTCGCAGAACTGATAGTGTTTCTCCATCAAGTCAGTGTTGGTTTTTCTACAACAACAAACTCCAAAAACCCTGAGGACCCGACTCAACAGGGTCCGGTCCACACTCCAGACCGGATTGTGCAAAATGTAACTTCAGTTCAGTGCATCTACACCCTCCTCCACCGACAGGCGTCTGCGGAGACGCACGGGTTAAAATCGACACAAGGGTTTATGGGTAAGCGTCATTGTAACCTGCGCCTCAGCCCAAACTGATGGGTCATGTGATAAAGGCAGGTTTTACCTTAACACTGAAATAAAATATGAAATAAAACAGATGTAGTATGGAGATAATTTCCTGACAGAATTTTACCAATAATCTGTGATTCACTGACAGACTACAGTGTGGCATGAAAATATATAACAGAAAACGCTTCTTGTTTTGTAAAGACACATTTTCCATTATACATAAGAAAAAGCTGATCTTACACTTAAAATAAAGAATATTCCTGCAAGGAAATGAATTTTTGCTTTATGACGACTTTTCTTTTGTTAAATGTGTTGTGTAATTTGTCCTCCACAACAGCAGGTGGCGCCGATAGACAAATGTATGCTGTCACATATTGTACAGAAATGAACAATATCAAATTTTGAAGTCTTTCACACAAAGTTTTCCAATTTCTTATCTAAAAGAAACATTCGGACTTGATGATCACAGTTGGACTTGTTGATCACAGTTGAATAAGACCTTACAGTAATAATCTGGAACAGACCAGTCACAGGATTCAATCCTTAGAACATTTCAAAATAAAGAAAATAGTGGAAATGTACTCATTAGACCTTGGACTGAACACCTGGACTGTCAAACTAGCTCATAGCGCCTCCTGCTGTTGTGGAGGATGAACTACTCTGGACATTGATGCAACATCACAAGAACAATTCCACCAAGAATCATGGGACACTTCCGTCCAGAGCACGGGGAGAAAGGCTTTCAGGTACTGACGCTTGATTCTTTACTTGCAAGGAATGGAAATTGTGGAAACCAGAAGGAAGAGGAAAAAAAAATAAAGGCTTTCCTTCCTTTTTTCCCCTAATGGGCAGAATAAATACAGGTAAAACAAAAGTTCCATAAGATAGAATCTGAGCAGTGACAGGTATTTACC
Source organism: Gymnapogon annona (assembly GCA_029814585.1). Classification (NCBI taxonomy): domain Eukaryota; kingdom Metazoa; phylum Chordata; class Actinopteri; order Kurtiformes; family Apogonidae; genus Gymnapogon; species Gymnapogon annona. The sequence goes on along the minus strand of JAPTHA010000019.1, from coordinate 16,019,234 downwards.
ACCTCCTGCAGAGATGGACGCATTACGCTCTGTTGCTGTGTGAGGCCAGTCATTACTACTCACAGCTTCAGGTTTTTTTTTTTTGTCATCATAAGCTAAATATATGTTTCTTTTGCCTCTCTGAAAAAATAAAGGGTGTATTTTGTTGGTACATCATAGATTTACGGGCCACGCTGTGTGTGTTTGTGACTCACAGGGTATTTGTAAGGGGCTTCTTGCCTCCTGCCATTGAATTATCTCCATACCTGTGTGCATCAACCTTCTTATTGCATCTCATTCACTTCATCAAAGTATTAAAACCACTGGACACACGGGCAGCGGTCCTTTACACACAAACACGGTAAAACTATGTCAAGTATCTGTTTGATGGTTGTCACCCACATTTTTGGAGGTTGTCAGGGAGCGTCATTACAGTCACAGGGTTCATACAGTCTCAGGTGTTTCATAAAGTACGACCATCCCCCATAACTGTACGTTGCATAAAAAACAAGAGCGGTGAGACCCTGCTCTTACCGCCTCTAACCCTGGACCCTCAGTCAGGGTCAGCACTCACACACCCATCCGCCCGTGGTCCTCCTGCTGCGGGTCCTGGTTCAGCTCTACAACAGTCCGGTCCAGAGGTTGTAACAGGCCGTGTTTATGACCGACTCCAGATGGTGGTACATGGACACCAGCTGGGGAGGGGGGCTGCTGCTGTTCTGAGGCTGTGTCGGCAGCGGCTCCCGGAACACCACCTTCAGACTCTGCAGGACACAGCACAGGACGTTAACATGTTCACACCAAGATTACAGCAACTTATAATGTGTCAGGTTAGAACAGGAGGGACAAAGATTTGAGCTCAGGGGCCGCATGGGCTGCATGTGACGATCTGAAATGGGCTGGACCAGAAAAAGACTCCGAAATCATGACAACTCCTATGTTTTATAGTGAAAAATCTAAATATTATGACACTTACCTTCACAAAGTATCCTTCAAAAAATGTGAACAAAATTTCTTAAGAAACCTAAATACAATAATATTATGTCTCCATTTATCATTTCTACATGTCCATTATAACTTACAGACGACAGTGGAATGACAAACATATAAAACATTCAGCAACAGGCAGAATATTGATAAAATTGTACGTATTTATCTTGGGAAATGTCAGGTTTTTCATGTCAGGTTGTTTAAATTTGAGAAAGGATAAATATAAAGTTTTTCATAATGTCATTTTACTTTTTGTTGCTTATTATTCTGTGTTTTTTATGATCTGATCTGGGCAATGAACAAAAACGACTTGGAGACTCTGTTTTAATATCTCTTAAGGGCTGCTTTTGGCCTGTGAGCCGCACTTTTGACAACAGTGGTTTATAAACTCACCGTTTTTCCAGCTTCAGTGTCCAGGAAGACCAGAACAAAGCAGTCTGTGACCTTCTGGTTGAGGACCGCCTGAAAAAAGACGACAGGAGGAGATTTTTAGTAACTAAGAAATAATAATAATTTAAAAAAACTCCCTCTCTTGGATGTTTAGATATTTACAGCTTTGGAATTTTAATTAATTCAGTTTTTAATAAAAGATTAGTTTAGGTTAAAACAGCAACAACAATGTATGCTCACTGCCTAGTTTCAGTTGAGCTTTTATGTAGTTCGCACATCACCACAGGTATGGACAGAAGTGCTTCTTTAACTGGGACAGTTACCAGGAAAGCGGACCTCCACTCAATACACATGTCATTTTCCATGTATGATATGAAGCATCAGCAGAGGAGGACCTGTCATCCACGTTAAACACAACCCTTTTATCTGTAGTTTTTGTTCCTTTTACACTTGCAATAATCCTTTGTGTGATGGATCCCATAAAGACACCACTCAAGATAAAAATCTCATGTACTCTTTTTCAACCCTGAGCGTTGTTGGTTTGAAATAGGCAGTTGTTTCAGCTGAAGAACATGAGCTGATCCATGCCCTTGGGGTGATTTATCAGCTGATGTGTTTCTGAGGCAACTCCGACCACGTACATTAGACATGAAAATGACTACTGCGCTCTCACCAGATACTGAATGCCATTGTCATCGAAGTGTCTGCAGCTCTGAGGGAAGCGGTTCAGGAGGACTTTAATCAGACTCTGGTACCAGGCAGGACTCATAGTCAGGAAACAGTCCTGGAGGAGGAAACAGTATGAGTATATGGTTGGACAAATTTTCTATGTTGAAATTTGCAAAAATTTGTCAAGAAAAAATCCCAAAACCGAAATTCAGAATCTGCTAACTGAGCCTTGCATCTGTACTACTGATTAAGGCATTTGTAAAATTTGAAAATAAACACAATAAAAAATGTTTCTAAAATTCCTCCATCACACTGTGACTGTACTGGTCCTATCAGAGTGTGTGTGAGGTGGGGTCCTACCAGCTGTGGGTCGATCTCCCCCACCGAGCGGCTCTGCACGGCCCCCAACAGCTCCTCCAGCTCACTGAACGACAGCTTGGTGAGCTTCAGTTTGTCCAGGGTCAGGTTCTCTCCGTGGAACAGCCTCCTCCACAGGTTGTCCCTGCGGCAGTGGCCCATGGCTTGCTCCACGCTGGTCTGGATCTTCCTGCGGGCCGACGTCACCTCGTTGTTGAGCAGAGGGAACGGAGGGGAGGGGTAGAGCAGCCCCTGAGGGTTGGATCCTCCTCCTGCGAGGCCCAGAAGAGGGTAGAACTCGTTGCCGTCGCTGGGGGTAGAGGTGGTCGGGGCTTCAGGTGATGGTTCCTCCCAGAGTTCCTGTTCGGCGTCGTGTGGTCCACAGCCCTCGGCTCTGTCAGGGGGCAAACGACCCCCCGGCTCTGTGGGGTCACGGTGGATCTGAGGAAGCTTCTTAAAGCGCTGCATCTCAGCGGTCAGGCGGGGGAAGAGCTCTCTCTGACTTGTCATGATCACGTAGAACCGCAACCTATGAGGATGTTTAGTAAGAAGAGGAGAAAGGAGCAGATGTAAAGAACAACCACCACCGCAAACACAGACGAGATCATCAGCGCTGCCCATAGACCAGACGCTCACTGATGTGTTAAAGCCCAGCCAATCTAAGATTATTGCACACATTTTTAAATTTTATTCATTATTTTTTTATTAGTATTGCCTATATTACATTTTTAATTTAGTTTTTTAATTTAACAAATCAACGTCTGTTGATGGGAAACCTTTGGAGGACATTTTGATAGGTGTAAGTCATATCATCTAATTTTTCCAGTTTATTACAAACGACAAAAATGTGATTACTGAATAAAAATATGACTAGATTCCCTTGTTTGGAATCAGGTCAAAGTAACTGCAGATGTAGACAGAAATGTTTAGTCTAATGTAATGAGAATGAGAATGAGGTAATAAGCACTACTTTTTTTTTCCCATGTCTTTGTTGTTTTTGGTTTGTCTGTAGTCTGTTATGTCCGTGGGGGAGGTCATCTTGTATTGTATGAATATAACTGTTGTGTTGTCCTATGAAAAATCCAAAATAAAACATTAGAAAAACAGACATAATCACTAGAATATAAAACAGCATCTATGTGTCTGGCTGACAGTGATACTGCTTTAACAGTGATGTCATCCTCTGGTCTCACCCATCACTGTATAATTATTCCACGCTCTGCGTCTTCTCAAATCTCCTCTTTCATATCTCCTTACCTCAGCAAATGTCTCTCTCCGTCTGACTGCTCCTCAAATGGAGCAGCGTTATGGCACACCACGAGGGACACATCAAAGTCATCATGATGGTGGAGGCCCTCCAGGTCCTTGTACGAGCCCGAACTGGAAAAAGAAACGCAAAAAAACAACAAAAAAAAAAGTTGTGTTGTAATGAGGCGGTTAACAGTTCTATTCCGTTTTTTTACATTGTCGTCTGAAATATTATCGTGAAGGCACCATAGCCTGGTCTGTACCTGTTCCACAGAGCCACCAGCGCGTACTCATGCAGGTCTGGCGTTCCTTTCTTGTTGTCGGTGGCGACGGCCACCTTGGACATGCGGAGGGGCTTCATGCCGTATGTGCTGGCGTGGTCCGTGATGTAATTGTACAGCTGATGAGCAGTGATCATCCCCGTGGAGACGGAGAAGCTCCCTGACGTGCACAAGATCAGAGAAGATCACAAACAGAGAATGGTGGTCATAGGATGTCTCTGCCGCCCACCTGCAGCACCCAGCAACCCACGAGCAAGAAAAATATTTAAATATCTTGAATCTTTTCAGAAGCTGGATTAAAGCAGCTGAACTGGGAGTGAACTCTGCATGAACTGTTTGAAAGTTGAAAGGAATTTTCTTTTAGCTGTTTAAACAGTGGGATTTATTATATTTTTTGGTAGTGTTGTATTTTTATCCTATTAAAGTGTCAATTCTTTTATAAATTACAGCTCCATTCATAAGATTTCGGCACAGACAGCTTTAACGTGGGCTTTTCTGACTCTGATTGACAGACAGCCTACCCGTTTATTGCTTTGTGCAGTTTCTCAACATTTTCAGCTTCTACAATATTTAATGAATAATTGGATAAGAGTGTTTTTTTCTTTTCAATAATAAAATTGATGTATAAAGTGTCAAATGCAGTTCAGACTGTGGGTGAAAATTCCAAGCTTCAAAATGGCTCCAGTCCAAACTATTTGTTTAAAAAAATAAATACAAAGGTGCATCTGTGACCAAAATAGACATAGAAATGAGACACTTAGTGTTTTTGGAATTTCTCTTTGTCCATTTATTTCACAAAGAGTTCAATGTGTTCTAGTTGTGTTCTATGTGAATATGAAATATATCTTTTCACTTCAGGATTACCTTCAAAAGGATAGAATCTAGTGATAAAATAAGTTTAAGGTTATCAAGAGAAAAAAACTTGACAAATCTATTCACACTGTCTGTTTGTCTGACACGAAGGCTAACAATGATGAAAAACTAACATCCAATCATAAAAAAATACTAACTTTTGTCGGCTTTTCCCTTTCGGGGATGCAACAGCGAATCCAATTTGCATATTTGATTTGGCAGGAGTTTTCATGTCAAATGTCCTTGATGGCACAACCCTCGTATTTTACCCGGGCTTGGGAGTAGCACAATGACATACAGGCCCCCTCGTGGCTACAGTTGTAGACAGTAGCATGAAGGGTCCTGCCCAAGGACGTAAAAACACTAAACTTGCAAATCCACAAGTGAAAAAAACCTGAAAGTTATCTTTAAATTAGATTAAAAAATGCCAAACTAGTATTACCTCCTTTTATTTGGATGGGATCCTACTTAATAGATTTTTATAGTATTCTATGGCATGAACATTAGTTGCATATATAAATATTAGCCAAACAGCTAACAAATCATCAAGAAATGTGTAAATGTAAAGTAGCATCACAGGTACCAAAAAGTCAACCAAAATAAAAGCGTTTGGGGTGTTAATGAATAAAAGTAGTGTCTAAAGGAGACTCTGCAACACGGATGTAAAGCAGGTTCTAAAGCATATATATGGTGACATAATAGTTTGGAGACAGTTACAGTGTATGTTCCTGATCCTAATTGCGATTAAGTTTCACACATTTAGTATTCTACCCCGAAACCGCTCCAAGCACTGACACATAATGAGATTTTCCAGTCCAGTCACCTTGGAAAACATGGTTGCGTCCAAATTTGGGGATATCTGGGTGATTGGAGATGAAGTCGTCCAAGAAGTCGGTGAGCTGGTAGCCCTGGCGCAGCGTCATGTGGCATCCGACCAGATACTGGTGAACCACGCGCAGGTGGAAGTCGTAGCTGAAGGAGTGCACGTGCATGAGGTCCCGCACTTTGTCACACTCCTCGGTGAACAGCATAGAGAGCTGGAAACAGAGCAGACGCCGTCATTACTAGCGGAGAAGCACGACCTGATCGCAGTTTGTCTCCGGGGTAAAAAGAGGATTAATTTCTACAGCTGCTGAAGGTTCCTCATTTTCCCAAATTGAAGGCTGGCCATTTCTACTTTAAAGAAGGAAGGGTGACTGTGGAAAACTGAACAGAATGTGGCAGACGAGGCCTTCTCTGAATGGTTATCTGTCTAATCATCCATTAGCCGAGCTGCTTTGCATTTGAAGGGCAACACCTTGCTGTTATAGCTGCCTCTATCTCCCACTGCTTTGTGCCGTGCACCTTAAGGCCCTGCTGCTCTGCTACTCCCATTGCTCCTTAGCCAGAGCCTTTTGTAAGCAACTTTGATATCAATCACATTCATAATGGTATCTTATTTTTAATTAAATCCTACATCAAAAGGGGGCTGACAATGGCTTGAATTACAAATGCAAATGGCTGCACTGAGAGGCTGCAGTGTGAAGTTAATTGCGAGTTTACGGGCAGAGCTAAACGCCACTCCCGCCTCCACTTTCATCTGGACCATTTGCCTGGAACGTATACAAATAGGCTTTAACGAATCAAAGTTGGGCGGGGAGAGGTGTAAAAAAAAAAAAAAAAAAGACCTGTGTATGGCCTTTATCCAGCAAAAACTTTCATCACTTTGTCAGTATCAGAAACCTTTCCGCACCTTGTACCGGCTTGACACGTGTCCAAATTGGATGAACACTAGCGAAAGGACAGGAAACTTTTATCACAGAGATAACAATGAAAAGGAATATTCGTTTGGCAGAGAGTGTTGAAAGGATGAACATTAACTTTTCCCTCCCTGTGGTGTTCCGACGGTCTGCCAGACAAATTAAGTGTGACCCTTTCGCCTGATATCTACGAAGCCTGAAAGCCACTGGGACGGCGGACGTCTCCTTAGCTCAGAGGTAGAACATTTCTTATATATGTCCTCTTGACTATCAGCCTAACGTTTATTATATCCTAACCTGTAATTCCAAACTGTTCACGTTCGAGCTAATTAAACACTAGGCGCAACTTGACAGGAACAAATTGTTAGGTTGAGGCGTGGTGCCGCAGCTCGTCTCCTGTCAGCCCTGCACGGTAGAAGGGAAATTAATGACAGCGGCTACAATGACAAGAAGAAGCCGCAATCATCTGGGTCATCCAGGAGAATACACAAAGCAAGTTGATTGGAAAAAAGGGCAGGGAAGCTTAAAAACAGACATCACATTCAGGTCTCTGAGGCACATAGCTGCGAAAGGAGTTTAGTAAGAAATAAAAAATTCAATCCATCAAGTCTTTTTTTTTTATGTCAACTCTGTGGGTAATTTCAGTGGCATTTAAAGTGTAAATTTGCAGCAAAATGAGTCACTTTAATATACTGTTTACAATCGGTGGCCGATGTGAAGCCAGAGCCAGTGTTTTAAGTCGATTTTAGTAATAAAAGAACAAGCTGTTATAGTCTATTAACAGAACAAAGATGCAATTTAGGGTTTTACTGTCAGGTAACCTGGTACAAAAGATAATATCAGTTCCAATTCTACTTAAATACATAGCTAGGTCTTAAGAGGACAACAACAGCTGAGTCAAAATAATACCTTAGCATGAAGAAAAAAAGACTGAGTTCACTCTCGCTGGGATGGTGCTTGGTTATTAGAGTAGAAAATGAGAAATATGTTTTGCTTTAGACATTTTCATACTTATAAATATGGAAGAGAAATTAAGGGGGTAGGAGACAAGCATTATAAACGATCGTTTAAAAAACAATTAGAGTAAAAGAAATGACATGAATCCAAAATGCATAAAAGAGTAACAGACAGATTCAAAGTTACGATGCTGTTGCAGTGCAGAGGAATGTTTCTGTTTCAAGTGAGAGCAGACGAAACAAAGTTTTACCCATGATTTCAATCTCCTATTAAAGTTGAGACCTCGACTCTACCTGAGGCTGTTTCCGACAAAGAAAAAAAAAAGTCATGCATAACAGCTGTTTAAAGACCCTGAACACAAGGCTGTGCTGGGGAAAACAGTGAATCAGTGGATGTGAACGGGCACTTTGTGTCCTTTTGGACATAAATCAATAATTTCCTAGTGTATTTTGTGCACTTGGGTTTTTAGTGTTGAGCTATTAAGGAAAGGAAAAAAAAAAGTAAAACCGCTTCCGTCTTTAATTTCTCTTCGTCGACTCTCCTCTAGTGATGCAGAGGGACTGTAATTAGTAAAATTACTGAGTATGTGTCAAATTTTATATCCTCTGCATGATTATAGCAGAAGGCTATTGAACCTTGGGGAACTTTGATAATATACTGCCACTGTGGAACCAGATCTGTTCCAAAGGGTCCTGCATTTATAGATCACATCACAAACTATGATTGGCTCAGGGCTGGGCGTGTGTGTGTTGGACTAATGCTAAGATATTACTGGCCAATTGACTGTATAGACTTGAATGATTGTAATCGAGAAGTCCTGGGTCCTGGTTTTTAAGCATAAAACTGAAACACCAGTGTGTGTGTGTGTGTACATATATATATATATATATATATAAATCCCCATAGATAATGATAGCTAACACTATAGCATTGGAGAGTAATCTGAGCTTATCAAGGGCAATAGGTGCAGACCTGGAGCCTATTTTATTCCTGTGCAAAGGCATATTGTCCTGGGATTACATTTGTGGAATTTCTTGTCTGGATCTCATTTTTTTAACCCTGAAGTACCTTGATATAATTATGCATTTAACTTTGGCACTATATAAATAAAACTGCATTGAATTTCATGATAAATATGGTAATTATGTTAATGTAGGTTACTATCAGTTTGAGCCAACAGTGACATAGACAATCGGTATAATGTTATGTGTAATATTGTAATAAAATAGCAGACATGTTTGATAGTCACCAAATTAAGTATGACTAGTGTTGAGATCACCACACCACAGCTACTTACAAGGACATGACAGGTCAGTTAGTCATTCACTACCACAGTTGTCATAAATAATACTAATAATAATAATAATGTAGGTTCATGAGAAGAGTTGCTGCTATTAGTGTTAATGTACACTGTCAGTCAAATAAATTTAATTAAATAATTAAAGTAATAGAAAAAAAGCCACATATATAATGCTGGTTGGAGTGATATTGGAGGCTATTTTTAACCTCTGTCTCACTGTAGTCCTGCAGGATATAGATTAGATACGTTTATTATATACTGTATCTAGTCCTGCAGGATATAGATTAGATACGTTTATTATAAACTGTATATACTATACGTTTATTATATACTGATACTAGGTGTCTGATAATGTGGTAAATACAATTAATAGTCATTGATAATAATACTGATCTGAGTTTGCAGATGTTATTTCATGTATGCCAATGTAATGTTTCAACAACAGCCATTATACTCTGTAGTTGGCATTGTTATTTACAAAGGGATATTT
>JAPTHA010000019.1:15977812-15991132 GCA_029814585.1 Gymnapogon annona | reverse complement strand
GCTTTGAAAAAGGAAGCTCGACTGTAGGTTGTGGTAAACACGCACTCTTTCATGATTTAAGATAAATTGGCTTAAAATACCTTTAAGTGCTGTAATTAGAAATTCAGGTGGTGTGAAGTAACTTCATTTGTGCACAGACAGGTAAAAATTTGGACCTCTAGTGTAGGTCCTCTGGAAGGAGCAAAAAATATAATTCAACTGGATGACGAATTAAAATATGTCTATATATATCTGTTATGTGCCAGCGCACCTTTTTTTGTCTTCCCCTTGGTGGTTAATTGGTATCCGCCCAGCGTGTGTGTGTGTGTGTGTATATATATATAAAAAATATAAATATATATATATATATACTTATATACTTATACTGTATATAGTGGACGCGCACTAGGGTGTGTACTTGCTGTGACTTTTGGACTATTGTTGTTCCTGCCTCTCGAGCGGCGACGCGGTTTCTAGGAGTGCGCATGTGAGGATGCTGAGACCGAAGACACCGAACGATGCAACTTAGCCTTTTTGCCAAGCCTCCTTTTGTTAAACTTTGTATCGTTTTGCTTGACCAGGTGAGTCTGGATGTCCTGTTTTTCGGTTAGGTTCTTTTGACAGGGATTTAGATGCAGGTTTTGTTGCTAGTTTAGGGTAGTAGTACGTAGGCAGCTCAGACGGTCCTGTACTGGGTTGGCCTGACCCACATACCGTCCTTTTGTTAAGTTATCCAGCTCACCTGAGTCCTCTTTCTTTTGAACTTTTGGGGTTCTTTTTGTTGTTTTTGGGCACGGGAAGAGGATAAAAATACAAATTTTTGCTTTTTAAAACAAAATGGAATAAAAACTCTTTTTGAAAAATTAAACCCTTTTCTCCCGTGTCCTCTATTAAATATGTTGGGACCTTCGGGTCATAACAGCATCATCAAAATGCTTTAAGTGCCAAACCATTAAGAATACCCAAGAAAGAGAGAAAATTTTAATATATTTTAAAAGTCATCGGATGGATCACAACAATAACAGAAGATATAATATAATTGTTTGGTTGAGATGATTCAACATTCCCACAATAATTCCAGGTAATATTGATAAAAAAAACCAAAAACAATTGGAATTATACGAGTTTCTAAAAATCCTCATGACAACGGACTAAGGGATGTTACAACTGGATGCCAAACTGTCTGCTCGTCTCAGACTGGACTACATCCAAAGTATAATGGAAATTAGATACTGATTTACTCCTCACTGCAGATGAATGGGACGCAATAAACAGAACTATCTGAAATATAGAATGCGTCAATACAACATTATTTATAGGGATAACATTATCCCACATAAATGAGTCCAAATGTGCCAGCATTGCTGTGGTGGGAGGGGTACGCTTACATAATCACTCTTGTCCTCTTTCAATTGTAGGAATTAATTTGCTCTTCTTTCTTGCTTTTTTCAATTCTTGCTATTGAACCTTGGGTTTTTTTAATATTTGATAATTCAATGGGAAATACAGAAGTACACATGTATTGTAGTTGTTGCCTTTGTCGGGTAAAAATAACAGTACTTTTGAAATGGAAAAGGTACAAACGGGGACTGTTACTAAAGGTTGATGGAAATTTTGGAAAGTTTGGCTCACTTCCCTGATCATATACTTGGTACTTCATGGCTGACTATGAGACAAAAACTGAACAATATAATGAACAAAAATAAATGTAATAAATATTTGTTAAAAATATAATATTTCAGTGTCAATCATCCTTAACTATCCTGTTTTGTCAACAAGTGTCTTGTAGCCTGTTGTTTTTATTTCATTTTTTACTCTATAAATCTATGACACCTAAAAAATAAAACCTATAAGTCTACTTTGTGTCAGTGGTTTGACCAAATAATGAAATACAGGCGACTTGTAGATCAGTGTGCCATAAAAACTATTGAAACGTCAACTTTAATGTCAGGGGGACTCTAAAGCATACCTCATTTGTCACATAGCATTGGTTTGTACCTTGATGTTTTTCCTGCATTTCACTTGTTTTTTCTTATCATGTAAAGCAAACTGAAGTGCGGAACAAAGACTAAATTCAATACAGACATAGAAAGAAATATATGGGATGAAAATTGTGATTTATTTGCTCCTTCAGCTTGGTTTCAACACTGCTTTCAACTTGCAGCTGTACAATCTAAAATATTCAATGAAGTGGAGTAGAGCATGAGGCTCTCGGAGCCGGTGCTTCGGTACTCACTGAAATAGGCATATTGGACTGGGCCGACCTCTGCTGCCATGTAACAAACAGGTTCTCGATCTTCATCTGCTTCTCTAGTTCTGTCAGCACAAAGACGGAAGACATTTTTCCAGCACACTGCAGCTTTTCAAAGGAGAAATATGAGCATTACTAGTGACAGCGGTCTGTATTAACCTCTGCGCTCAGCAGCCTTTATCTCCAGGAGTTGCCCTCCGTGTCGCGCCACCACATCCCCCTCCATCAAGGGGCGGATGGTACAGACGTCCCTCAGAGCCTCGTCAAACGGCAGCAGCTCTGAAGGGAAATGCAGCGGTGCGAGGCTTCGGCCGGATGTTCCCAGCCTGCCTTGCTCTTTGCTGGGCAAAGGAGGGACAGCGCTGCGCAGCAATGCATCAGGCTCCATGGAGGGACTGAGGAATGGGTTTGGATCCTGCAAAGGACGGGATAGAAAGGCACACTCACACAGACTGTACAGACATATGAGGATGATTTTTTTCGGCTTTTTTCCCTTCTGGGGTCGCTACAGCGAATCCAATTCGCATATTTGATTTGGCAGGAGTTTTTACGCCGGATGCACTTCCTGACGCAACCCACTTGACGTTAATGCTGGGAATCGAAACCCGAGTCTCGTAGGCACCAGCCCGGTGCCTTACCAACCGAGCTATCCTCCACAGAAAATGACCCACATGGAAATTAATGCAGCACTTAGTTTGATAAATACAAAGCATACAACCATATTTATAATACAGTGGTGTCATATTGTTTTTGGATACCACAAGCTATCCCAGCTGGATAGCTCAGTTGGTAAGGCACCGGGCTGGTGCATAGGGGACCTGGGTTCTATTCTGTCACTGCTGAACAAATGGTGAGCATCCACTGGGTTGTGTCAGGAAGGGCATCCGACGTAAAAACTCCTGCCAAATCAAATATGCAAATTGGATTTGCTGTGGTGACCCCGGAAGGGAAAAAGCCGAAAGAACTCATCATCATCATGTACTTGTGATGACATTACATTTAGAATCACAACTGAACTCTGCTGTGTCCTGTTCCGTTCTCCAAACCCATATGATCCCTTCTGGACATGCTCTGTTCCATTGAAGTCAAAACTGGACGTTTCAGCAGATAATGAAAAACTGTCATTGTCATTTTTCTGCAGTTCAACAAAATAAAAAAATCATTTACATTTTTGTATGCGTCTGTTGCAGTCACACATTTTGAAACAAAAATATTTTTCTGTAAATATTTCATGATATTTCACATTTTGGTCAAATTTTAAGGCTTTTCCACTGTTGTACACGTATATCATCGTACTTCTACAGCAGCAATTAAAGTCATTATTAAATCGCCAGGAATCTATATATACTAGACTATTCTACGTAATGTAGTGTCTGACGTATGTGACAATAAACATTACAATTTTTACATTAATGCCAGATATTTGTTTTGCAATTACGACCATGAACCATAGGATGGGAAATCCCTTAGAAGTCACTGACGAATCAGTAATCAGTCCTTTCCCTGACGTGTGTCTATGACAACGTCAGAATAGAACCACTTGGAAAAAACTGTAAGTAAATAACATTCTATCACTGTAATTTCAATGCTTTGATCCCATTCTACCACTGCTGCTCCCTGCGTCGTGGGATAATCCTCTATGCCTGCAGACGTTGCATGGCTCTGCAGTCTCCTAAACAAAGATTCCACTCTGGTATACGTAAAACCAACACAGCCTTGAGACTTGGTTGAACCAAAGTGAGTGTTTTGGACTTTGGACTTTCACTTTCAGATGTATGTACCACATGCTGTTTTAAGAGGTTAATGATGTTGTTGGGTCTCATGATGCTGTTTTGAATGTGTGATGTATTAGAAATAAGCTGTACACTACTTCTTCTCCTTTTGGCTTTTCCCTTCAGGGGTCGCCACAGCGAATCACTTGCCTCCATCTAACCATGTCCTCAGTTTCCTCTACTCTACTGAAATAAGCTGTACACTATGCAAGTAAAATATGTGCATGCATAGACATAGACAAGATAGTGTAAAAACCACAATATAAATTAATGATAATAATAGTAATAAAAACTAAGGGTGATGTGGAACTGCAAAATGTCAGACACTACAGATGAACATGTTTTGTGTTTATAATCCACACTGTATCTGCAAATAACATTTTGTGCAATACATTAGTCCCATACTGTCCTCCATAGTTGCACAGTAAGCATGTTAAGACCTCCAGCAGTGACCACAGGCCAATTGTGTTCAAGCCTTTCCTCCTAATCGCACTGGGAATTCTAAATGAGAATTTCGCTCAATGTTATATTTCCAAGGGATAAAAATCAAGTGTTTGTAGAGGTTTTAGATTCCCTCAGCATTCCTCTCGTGTCCTGGTTGCTGTTTAAAGAAGATTTGGAGAAGTTTGTTCAGCCGAGCAGCTCGGGGCCCAGATGCCCATAGTGTGGCAGAGCTGGCTGCACCGTGCCCACAGGCTGGAGGGTCAAATTGTGCACTGGTGTTCCCTCTGCTTCTCATCAGGACCATGACAGATGAAGCTCTGTTCAGGCAAATTTTCTGCTGCTCTGACTCTGCCTTCTGTCCGTGCTCATTAGTGATGCAGCGATGAAGAGTGGGGCCATTGGAGGGAAAGGAAAAAGTTTGGTCCTTTCTATTCTTTCAGCTTGTTTTCTCATTGGCCGTAGGGAGACTGGACTAAAAGGGCAGTTGCTGTAAAATGCTGCTCTAATGAATCTCTACAGCAGGAACAACAGTGTGCAGACACTCCTTTTTTTTTTTTTTTACAATCTTCTCACCACTTTGGCCACATTCACAAATGGAGGTCCAGTGAAAGTAAAATGTAAAGAATATACTACAGCCAGAAAAGGTTATAAGAGTACATGTCTCAGCTTGAGCAGAACTCATAACATACATATGAAATATGACACATACGTGGTATCTGTGAGTGATATTTAAGGCTAACTTAACATGAAGACCTTTGCACTGAACACATGCATAATTCACTGACGCATCTTGAATCGTCTCATTTAAAACCTGATAATAACAGCACTTGTAAGGCTCTCGGTCAGAATTCACCACTTTAACACCTGGATTATTCATGTTCTTTCATTGAGTTTTTAATAAATGTCACTTTGAATGATGACAAATGAGCTCCATCTAAATCTAATATGCTATCGTGGTAGTCAATGCCATAAATTATATCATCAAATATTTAAGCAGCTGTATCTATACATGTTCTTAAGAAAGCTGTGATGTATTATGCTCCTTGGCATAGTTTAAATGATGAAAAAACAGAAGTTCTAATACAAGGTGATTATGGTCACAACCACATGAAGAATATATTGGATACAAAGGACAAAGGATAGGGGCGTTTCCTCTGCACGGGGGCTGGGGTTTCCCTTAGGGATATTTTGAGGACGTCGGAATAGAGCTGCTGCTGCACCAGATCCAGTTAAGGTGGCTTGGTCAGGATGGAGGGAATTCTGGGCTTCTTTGTTACGGTTGTTCCACCCCCCCGTGACTCGAATAAGAGGCAGAAGATGGATGGCATATGTTAAAGTTCTGCAATTACCTGAAATGACTCAGTGGTGGTGTTCATTAGTCGTATGGTTCATCAGTATTTTCAGTAGATTAGCATCAGCTTGACAAATTTCAACTTCATCTTTTCCAGCTCCACTCTCTTACACATATATGGTTATTCCTCCTCATAAAATAAAGTCAAAGAAGATACAAATGCCAAGATGCTCAGCCTATGTTTCTTTAAAACGGTCTATATATGGACCTGCTCTGCTCTTGAGTAGCAGTAGTGAAAAAGGCAGCGACAGCTCTCCTGTATTTTTTGATACTCGAGACCATCCTTCCACAGTGACACCGTTTGTCACCTCACTATTGGACTTAATGGCTACGAGATTAGTTTTTCCATTTCACAACAAGGACACTACTTTAAATCAACCAAAGCGGAAAACAAAATTTTATCTGCAGATTTTCTGTCTTCTCATCAACACCTGCTTTAAGGCTTATAATAATTTTGCCAGCAGAAAATCGCTGACAGAATTATAGAAGGTATTCATCAATACATGTGCTGCTTAAAAATGATGTGTTACGGTCTATGTGCAGTGCATATCTGTCAGTGGGTTCTTAATGGATTTTTTCAGAACAGTGGGAGCCCATTATCTAAATGAGATAAGGACAACCTGCAGCTCAGATTGGGCATTAATAGAGAAAAGGATAAAAAAAAAAAAAACAATAGTCAGACTCAATCTCCATTTTCACAATTTCCAACAGTGGACAAAGCAACATATAAAGAAAGATTCATCACTGACCGACTACGAAAGCGCCACCTCCCACAAGGCCAGAAAAAAAAAAAGTTGACACAGTTGGAGAAAACGCCGTTATTGTGAAATCGCACAGAAATACAGCTGCTTTTACAGAACATCAGACTTTCTACCTTCTAACCAGGAGGCGTGGAAATGAAAATTACGGGGCTTGAAACTGTACCGGTCCTTTTATTCACCGGTGGGAACAGAGAGGTGGATATGACAGCTGACTCATGAGGCAAAGGAGGGGTGTGAAACAGGATGGGATGTTAAATACGCTTCGCAAACAGTTTTATAACTGGCATCACACTTGAAAAACTCGCAAATGTGGAAACTTCTCTGTCCATATGTCTGGATGCTCAAGACTTTCATGCATAATCCAGGAGGATAAATGGAAACTGACAGGGGCTGAATTGCATTGAGGTAGTTAAGTGTTTGCTCTTAATAATATTGCTGCTCATCTGACAGGGATATGTTTCTCGGATAAGATCAATGGCAAAATAAAAATGGGGGTGGGTGTTATAAAAATAAAGAAAAATTTAAAAAAAGCTTGGTCACACGGGTGAGACAATCTAGTTTTGGTTTGTGCACCTAAGACCATAATTCGCATATTGATCCGTGGCTCCATATTTACCGCTTTTGCTGAGATGCTGAAAACTTAACAGAAGCTTTAAGAACGGAGCAACTAGCAGTAAAGGCACAGCAGATGTCGGAGATGTGGGGGGGGATCTAGTGACAGCTTCTCAGCCTGCAGGCCTTCTGCGTAAAGTCGATCCAAACTCTTTTTATCACCAGGACTGATTTGATCTTAATTCAGTCTAACGGAGATGAGGAAATGCGGGCTGTACAGTGCAACGTTCCCAGAGGTGGCTTTGTTTACCTCTGCAGCAGCAGTGGGAGGAGCTCTGAAGGACTTAGATATATCTCATTTGCTAAGGCTGGATATCCCATTATGTTGGAAACTAATAACTTTAAATCTATTCCAGTGTTTGTGACAGTTACACATCAGATTACTGAGGATGTGTATTCATTTTCCGGGGACCCAGATATATCCCATTTTCAAGCATATGTGATGCACAACGCAGATTCAAATGACCTGTAATTTGCATGTGAGGCTGCTGTTTCTGTTCTTCACAAACAGGACTCAGACAAATCAATTTGTGTGCATAGCATTGAGGATGACTGTATTTTTCATAGAAAGACTAATCAAATTAACATTTCAAAGAGGGAGAATTTTTTTGTTTATACATTGTTTATAAATACAAAATAAAAGATTTGCTTTTAGGTGAGCAGCTACATACATATCACTGTTTATAGGATTGTTTCGAACTGCTAGCAAACACATAATGTACTGTGTTTATAAGGTAAGAAAAAAGCCTAGTAAAGGAGACACTGAGATTAAGGTAAACTACAACTGTTAAACTGTAGTTGTAATGCTAATACAAACAAATACACAAAGCTCACAGCCTTTTATTGGTGTTTTGACCAGTGCATGCATTGCAACTACATCACCAACAAAAAGGCTCAGTGGTGTTAATCTATAGGAGACATCTATTAGATAGGTCTGGCCAAGTGAGACTGTACATATCATAGCCCCCTAGATTGTTTCCACTCTGAACCTGTGTTCCGGATGTGACACAGCAGCTATGCAAAGGGACTGAATTTTAGTCTTTCTAACCTTTGTATCCACACTGTCATTTTTTTGTCTGTGTTATATCCTTGACCTTTGTTTTGTCCTCCTGCATCACCCACCAAACAAACCTGTCCCAAAAAACGTAATAACAGCAACAGTGTAGAAGTCAGTGTATAAACACGACAGGCTTATCATGATGTATTACTCTTTTCTCCAAAAATGTGTCACATTTTCATTAGTGCCAACATGGCACAAATTACAACACAAGATATTTTTCCCTTGAGTGTAGATTCTTTACTCTGGTAAATAAACAAGTGTTCAGCCTCAGTGGCAAATGTCACAGGAACGTGGAACAGGTATTAGCATTAGTCATGAGTAAGTCACCCTTATTCTTCCCTGGGATGCAACAGCTGTACAAAAACTGCCCCAGGAACAGATAACTCCTGAAACAGTGCAAATCCAGATGCCACCCCGACAGGCTTATTCCACCTCAGCTAACAGACCAAATCTTCAGTGGCTCCTGACTCCTGCCATATGTACCCACAGCAACTGGTATTTTAACCAGGAAGCACCACTACTTTAGTCAGGAACAATAATGAGGTGTGTCTAGGTATGTGTGTAAAGGCAGCCCAGTCTCAACACTGTCTACTGATTTCAGTGTCAAAAGCTGTGATTTAGAGTATATTTTTAAAAAAATCAATTTAAAACAATACAGCTATTCTCAAACTCTGTGGCATGAATTTGATGCAAAGATGTTTTAAGTTCAATCAACGCTAGCAGTGTTCTGAGCTAAAGTCAATTATTTGATAACAGTAAAAACTAATCCAATATTCAACCATTAAATGAATACTGACATAGATGCAGACATCTACAAGCAGATCAGTGGTGCTGGCTTTATATTTACTTCATGTTGTTTAAGGAACAATATACAGGAACACGGAACAGCTGAGGGAGAACTTGGGACAGTGCATACTTTAGTGTCTAATTACATTTTTTAAAATGTGGTTTTCAGTTATTCTTATCATACATCAACTGTGCACTTTTCTATTTTCCATATTTATTTGGGTTATCAGCTGACAATTCTATGACATTTCTTTGCCAGATTCATTGTGTGTGTCTGTGTAATGACAATAAAGGAAGTCTAAGTCTACTTCGCTTTATCCTGATCTTACTTTATTTCACCAAGTGTTTATTATGTGTTTTTTAATTAGCCAATGGTGTTGAATAGTCTGTTTTTTTCTTCATGAGTAGAGTTGTAGCCAAAGGTTTTGGCAGCCACACAAATTTAATCTTTTGCATTAATGTGATTTATTTGACAATGCAGGTCTTCGAAGCCAACAAAATGCTTATAATTGTTCCTCAATGTACTTCAGCAACACATGGACATAAATATATGGACATAAACTACAGTTGCAAAAATTGCCAAAACTTTTAGGCCACTCTCCCTCCCTCACATTATCATTGTTCAGAAGTTGATTCATTTCTATTGTAAATTAATAATTTCCACTGATGTCTCGGATGTAGATAAAGGGAATCAATCAGTTTTCACAATAGACGTCAAATTTGAATAAAGTGCACTGCGTAGTGAATGCTAATGCAAAATGTATTTAGTGTGTGTTGGAGTGAGTAACTATACGAGTTCAAACAGGAAGCTCAGTTTGATTGACAGTCAGACCTGGACTTAACCTGGACTCCCAAAGCCTCAGACCAGAGCTGAGAGCCAGCAGGAGCTCAGCCAGACGACAACACAGGAGAGACACTCTGATCCAACAGAGCATTACGTCCACCAGTTTGATCACATGATTCAGCAAGACCATCAGAGAACTTTACCTGGGAGGGTCAAGAACTCTTAAGTGTCACATATAATATCGAAGGAGTCAGAACTAATAAATCATAGTAATGGCTGTAAATGTGTGTGTGTGTGTGTCTGTAGCGTATATACGTATATAGCATGATAAAGTACCATCTTGGCCAGTTGTGAATGCTTCTCATGCTTTGCTGTTGTTTTTGAGGCTGTGCTGTGTCAGTGTTTTTACCTGCTTTGGGTCCATTTCATGGATGGGTGCATCCGAGAAGCAGTAGTGATGGAAGAGTCCCATCTTCTGGTTGAGCAGGCAGTGGACCACATGGGCTCGAGCATTTTGCCACTTAATGAGACGCACCAGCTCGCGATTCAGAGAGGCTCCCAGGTCCACAGACCAGTTATAGCTGTATAGAGTCACCTACAGGAAGAGGAGCGACAAAACATCTGTGAAACATTTGGACTAATTCATAATAAGATTACTTGTACTTTTTAAGGTATTTTTCTCCATGATTATCACACTGGCTAATGACAGCCACACTGCTAAAACTCATACTTGAACCCCTCTGCCCAATAATGATAGTTGGTATCTCAAATCATTCTGACCTACATTATAATAAAATGATAAACTCTTATTTAAATACATGGTTTTCCAGAGCAAATGCAGCAATATCATAGAGTGTGTGAACCTTTGAGAGACACATTTAAGGATGAATTAACAATTTTAAGGCCTTCATTTAGGACAATCAGATAAAATACTTTTTAAGGAGCCGCAAACACCATGTCGCAAGTGTAGTTTTAATGACACTACGCCTGTGGTTACAGCTCAGAGCAAAAGCTGGTAGTAGATGATGAAAAATGTATTATTTGTGCTTGTGTTATACAAATCATGTTCTTGGAAAGTGTATTAACATCACAGATATCAGTCATTTTAAGACAAGGCTGCTAATGGTGAATACGATTCTTAAGCAGACCTATGCTTTAGTTTACATCCAGGCATTTCAGGGCACCTGGTTTGTGTCAATGAAGACCTTTTAGAATAGATGAAAACAAATAATCCATAAACAGGGCAGTGACTTTGGACAATACAGAAACAGCTGTTGGAAAAGTTTCCGAAACAATTGCCACTAACATCTCAAATGAGATGAGAAAGAATTCAATCAAACCTACTTGCACCAGGGGCTTTACAGTTTCTTTTCAGTTGTTTTAAAGAGACCCTTTAATGAAGAGGACCTATTAAATCCGCTCCCGGCTATGAACATGTCGTCTTTTGATCCAACTGTATTTGACTAATCAGAGACGTTGCCTCAGTTCAAACAACAGCACCTGTGAATCCCCACTGTGGGAACTCTGACTCATTCCCAGGTGTCCTAAGATTTATTCACAGCTCTAATTCTCCAACATGCCGAGCCACCTTTTTTTCCACAATGTTGATGAACAGGAACCTCTGGCGGGGAGCAGCTCCTGCTCCGACCTGGCTGAGACTGGACCAGTCACTCTGCTCCAGGGCCTCGAATCGCTGGAAGCCCTTGTGCGCTGGCAAAGGAGAGGGAAACTCAGTGAAACGGCAAAACAATCTGAATCCAAGACAAGAAGCAGCTCCTAACACTGACGTCCTACTGCTGACAGTCAGGATAGGCTTTCCTCTGTTCTATACCCAAGTGGAGCATTCCAGTCAATGCTCACAACACTAGCACCTCTCTAAGAACCATGATGGATAGAATTAGTGTTACTTTAAGCCTGGCTGCCGATCCTCTGAGGTCTTTCCGTAGTTCGGTTGAATAATACGCTGTACTTCAGTTGACAAATTACAACGTGTGTGAGAAAAGAAGTGTGTTACGAACATATATGTATTAGGAGAAACCTGTCTTTTGAACAATATTAGTTATTATGTACATTCCAGTATCAATGTATGTGTTAGATGTTATTTCTCACCAGGAAGGAAACAGATTATTAGATGTATTGGTTACTGGCAGTTGGTCATGATACTTACAAAGAAGAAAAATTGCCTGGGCAGATATTTCAGCTAATAATGTACAGGAATATTTATATACTATATATATATATATATATATATATATATGCCGTTCTCATGTGTAAGATAATATTAGACTTTGAAGTGTGAGAATAATTCAAGAGTTAAGTGAAGCTAATATTCACTAGTGAGGTAAAAAAAACTCCAGAGCCTGAGGGCAAGTTACACAAAGTTAAACTTATTTGAAATCATTTTAAAAAGGTGTAGATCAGGATGTGAGAGGTGGAAAAGAATATATCTTCAAAGGCTGTTAAGTTATTCTTTCAACTGTTTACTATATTTATATTAAAGAGAAAAATAACAGCAACATAAAAATCCCATCGGCATCAGTATTTTAGGCTGAAAGATAAACTTACGTGTGAACCTATTTAGCACAGGGGTGTTTTCCTCATCTGAACTGTCTTCTGTAGGCAAACAGAGATGGGTACAAACAGCAAGGCAGCATCGACAGTCAAACACACAGCTTGACACAAACTGATGTAAGCAGACACTTGCAAAATAACACAGATATGTTAGCGAGCAGGAGGCGTGGCCAGAGAAAACACGGCATCAAAGAGCAGCGGCGGAGACAGCATGTAAAAAGAATGGACACTCATGCTGAACCTTGTCCTATCACCGACAGCTGAGGTTAAAACAGGTGTTAGCGACATGCTGCTCATCCTTTCCAACAGTCTGTTAAACACACACAAGCCCTTTCACTAAAAACACTTATACAGTCTCAACTGAAAGGCTTTGTTGATTAATGTTAAAAGAAATTCAGGATTCTACTGGAGCAGGTCTCTCAAGTCAGCATTCAATGAATAGAACCAAATTGTTAACTTTGGATAGATGTTAGTCCCAATTCCCAGTGTGCATTGTAATAAAATCACCGAACTTAAGATTTTCTTTTCATATTTTTTTTAGTTTACTTTGATTTGCTGGATAGATAATAAATTCTTTAACACTTCATGACTGGAAAAAACGTGTTTCTTTTCAAGATCAACCACAAAAGTGTATCAAGCTCACTAAGTTGATTTTACCTCTTATTTTTGCTGAATTAATTCAAGAAATAGCGTGAGCTTTTATCCTTTTCTAATAGCTGTTGACCAAGTACACTGTGCTATAGGTCAACAGAGTTAAATACTGACATATAAGGGACTTGATTGTTTAGTTTCCCATAAGGACATTATTCCTAGCTTTCTTTCTGAAAAGTAGCAGCATGTAAATCAATAGTACACACTGATGGTGTTGATTTATCAATCAATCAATCAAATTTTATTTATATAGCCCTCAATCACTCGACAGGTCTCAGAGGGCTTCACACAACACAGA
>JAPTHA010000019.1:15948573-15966952 GCA_029814585.1 Gymnapogon annona | reverse complement strand
GGGGGGGCCTAGACAAGTCACCAGTTTCTTTAAGCATTGAGAGACATAATCATTTTATTGTCTTGTTAGTGGAAGCTATTCATCACTACTATATTCAAGCTGTTGGGCAGATGCCAATGCCTTCTATTCAACTTGAGATCTGATTAATGGAAGAAAATGTATAGCTAGAGGACCAAGTCATTTATTACAGGTTTCGAATAAGATGGATGAGACTGGAGCATGTCTGGAACACGACAAAAAAAATGTAATCATTGGCTTATTACACAGTCGTTTGTAATGTTGGAATTATTTTGTTTTCAGGCACATTCTTTCTTTTGTTCCTATTTCTACACAGCAGTGATTACGTTTGAACACATTGATTACATACTGAGTCCCAATTACGCTTTATTTATTGAGAATAAATGACATTATTTCAAGAGAAGGGGCAAAAAACACTTCATTCCAACTTCATGGGTGACAGTGTATATTTCGAGAGAAGTCCAGTGTGAGTCTTTTGGAACCAGGGTTATTGTTGTACATCTTTACAAGGTATCAGACTTTATATTCCTCCATATTCGCTTCAATTTCAAGGTGTGGCTGTTTCCACTTAGGTTAAAACTTCATAAATGACGTTTGCTACAAAAGGAGCATCAAGGGAACTGTCTGAGTGTGCTATGAAAACTATATGACGTTTCTAATCCACGAAGGAAGGACTTAAGGGCTAACACAGTAAACAGCCTTTTTATTTACATTTACAGCACTGGGTAACATCTAACCGTTTTTCATGCCATACAGTTTCTGTGCTTTTCAACCATTTTCCTTTTTTTTTCACCCACTAAGCAGTTCTTTAATCTCTCCAACATGATTCCTCTTTACCATTGTTAAAATACTTTCTAAAAGCCTCTCTGCCTCTGCATTTTGACCTTTACAAATAGTAATTGAATCACATATGAATATTTGAGTTCCTAAAAAATATAATGTAGACAGTGGGAAAAAGAATAAGGCTACTCTAAACTACTGGAGACATTTTTTGCTCCTCCGTGTTTGCTTTCTCATGCATTTTGTGTTTTCCAAGTACGTAACTGCTTGAAGGCTCCATTAATTCCTGACCCTGATGCAGTCAGTTAACTGAGCATGAACACATGGATGCGGCCGGCGTAATAAGCTTTACACCAAAGAGGAGGCGGCTGGAGAGGAATCAAGTTTTCTTTGGGTAGATTTAACAAACTTTCCATCTGACTCCAAAGACCCGCTGAGAACTTCAAGCCAGCATCAGCTAAAGTACACTGGTTCGCTAAGTGCCAAGTTTACCTGAGGTGATACTGATGGAGTCCACTTTAACTACGGTGGTCAGTTCATCAAAGTGATCTGGGTGGAGTGGGATGGAACAGCTATTGGATTTATGCAGTGAAGCCCAGTCCTGAGGTTGGACCAGCAAGGGCCGGCCAGTGGCGTCCACAAATGAGAGGGCAATACAGGCGATACCTAAAAGAGCAGGGAGATTCAGAAATTTAACAGAACATTAAACACTGTCAAACAATGTTCACAGCCCTGAAGTTCATCTATTTAATGTATTTCTACACCGAAAACACTGCACTTTCACAACAGTTTCCATAGGGTCTTTAACTTTTTGTCTTTCCTCGACAAACCATATTAAAGCAACCACACTCTTGTTGGGTTCGGAACACATTAGTTCTGCACTCACCATGCTTCAACTTAACATTTTTGTTGCATCTGTGTCAGTGGAGCATGAATGCCACTTCAGCTATGTGTTAGGTTTAACGCAGCGGCCATCATTGCACACAGTGAGTAAGCAGCACCATGCGTTGCCATGCATCACCTCTAACAGGTGGGTAATCCCTATTCAAAAACAACATGCCAACAAAATATTGCTCTGTGTTTTTAATAACAAATCTGAATAAAGATGTATTTGCTCCAATTAGTGTTGCATTTTAAATGTGATCTACACCAGTGTTTTTCAACCACTGTAGCACTAACTGAAAATAAATGCATACAGTATTTGACTAGGAATGCAGATTAAGAATTTCCACAATCATGAAAACACATAATATGTTAAGAATCTGCATCAGGTGAAGTTATATCTTGACAAATGAGGAAACACACCTTAAACCAGGGGTTCCCAAACTTTTCTATGCCAAGGCCCCCCAAACACCTTTGGCCCCTTGGCCGGGGACCCCCTTTGCAAAACACAGCAAATGCTTCTAAAAGAAATATCAACTTTGTGTTTGTATTTCATTACTTTTTATTCAGTTTTCAATATTTTTTATTTGTAAGCACAGAAAATAGCTAACAAATATAACAAATATATTGTGTAATATTATATTTTTTCCTTCCCTCCAATTTTCTGAGGCCCCCCTAGCGGGCCCCCACTTTGAAAACCACTGCCTTAAACTGTTTCCTAAAAACAGACCAGAAGTGCGGAGCATTTCCATACCTTTTGCTGTAGGACACAGCATCATCAATAACACCTGAGGTTGGTCTCATACAAAAATAGAGAAAACGTGGTCACCTTTGACCATGGTCACAACAACAAGCACCACAAAGAATCGAATAAAGCTAATGTGTGTTTTTTGAAAGACAATATGAATGGGACCAACAAAATTAATCTGAATAAGTAGGGAAGAGGAAAAAAATGTGGCTGGATAGATCAGTTGGTAAGGCACCGGGCTGGTGCATAGGGGACCTGGGTTCCATTCTGGGGATGAGCGTCCAGTGTGGGTCCTTGGGCAAGACCCTTCGTGCTGCTGCCTACAACTGTAGCCTCAATGTCTCATTGTGCCGGTCCCAAGCTCAGATAAATACAAGGATTGTGTCAGGAAGGGTATCCGAAGTAAAAAAAAAAAAAAAAATCCTGCCAAATCAAATATGCGAATTAGAAGGGAAAAAGCCGGAAAAAAAACCCAATAATTTTTTGTTAGTGCTTTCATTCAGCGGTTTTGGAGATATGTATGTATACACACAGACACACGCACACACACACACACACACACACACACCTGCTTGGAGTGTTTAAAAAATTCTATGAATACGCAATCTTCCAATGTCCTAAAAGTCACAAATTGTGAAATTTCCCTGTGCGGGACTAATAAACGTGTATCTAAATGTTCTATAGGTGTGTCCAACCCACACCCAATTTAAATGGTGCTACAGAGTTCAGTTCTGTCTAAACGTTGGTTTTATTTGAGTCCAAACACAAAAATTGTATGAATGATCTTAAATATTGTAGAGCAGTGAGGATAGTTGTTCTGTAATTGTCACTGAGGATAGCAGCCTTTCATGGCAGAGGGAATACAACTGGGCACGCTCCATTCATCCCAGACTGCTCACTAACTGGTTGCTCATGATGCCCGACCATGACAACCTGAGAAATGAGGCTGATGATTGCTACAACACGGCCCTAATCACCAGAGTGAGAGCGATGAAGCCCTGTATGTGAGTCAAGGCTGCCGTCGTCCACCACTGACCTGGCTACTCAATCACTCTGATGTTAGCGTTTTTTGTGTGCGTTGTATGAACACCATGGCATTTTCATAAGTTCGATAAATCAACAAAGTCATGTTCCTCTCTTCCCAAAAGGGATTCTGGGTGCAGAAGCAGTAACTTGAGTTCTTACATCATTACATCCAAGGGAAAGCCTAGTCCATATCTACAGGTTTATTCTTTTTAACAATGTGTTTTTCTATCCTTTGGTCCAAAAAAAAAGAAAAGAAAAAGAAAAGCTTGTCTGGAAAAAATCCAGACAAGCACAGTATTAAACAAACAAATAAAACAACAACAACAGCACAAGGGCATAAAAACACACCGTCAGGACCATGCAAAACGCTGTAAGTTTTTTAGTACAAAGAGTGTGAAAATTGTACGGTCCAAGTGATCAACATAATACTTGTCAAGCAGATTTGAAGTGAAGTGAACTGAGATGTTGCAAAAAAATAAAACATATTTCCATAAATTGATTCAGCATGAATAGACTAAATTGTGTGGTGTTATGGAGGCTACAGTATAATAAACATTAGCATCACATTAGTGTTTTCAATCTGAAATGGTAATGTTTTCTGCCCTCCCTCACAGGTGACCGATCAATCATTTTATCTCTCCATGAGTCCACATTAAAATCTACTGGTCATGGAAACATAATGCTAAGTGTTGTCCTAATTCATCAATGCTACTGCCAACGTAACAAGTTAAAGTTAGCATCTTCAAACAAGCAGTTAAACAGTACATAAGCAAAGATAGAAAACTCCAGTGTTTTCACCTCAACATAGTAGAGTAGTTGTAAGTAGCTGTCATACAGAACAAACATCTTTCAGTTCTTGTCAGTATATTATTTAACATTAGCAAAGTAAACAGACAGACTGTGGACCGTCATTGATATATCCATAAAATAAACAATTAGCTTTAATTTCTTAACATTGAAGCTCTTCTTTCTCGCGCTCAGTCCTGACATGTTTGTACACCACCCATTTAACCGTCAACCATTTTTCTACATTTAATGACTATACTCAGAAACATGAGCACAACAACCACAACTTCATGAACTTAAGGAAAACAAAAGGCTCAAACACCAGTAACATCAAACGTCATGCACGGCTGATGTCCATGCCAAAACGAAGGCCAACTCAAAGATGAACCAGGTTTTTAATAGAAACATATGCCAACAGGATCCTTAACTAAGGAAAGAACAGCAGCTGCAAAAGAAATGCCATGAACAGCAGAGCACACGGGGTGGCAGCAGCGGTAGCATGGGCTTCACTCAGCAGAAGGGTCATGACACAAGTGGCAGTACCTTTAAACTGAGACGGTGGGAGGAGATGCTGAACCAGCTCCGACATGGTACCTGGGCCGAGGTTAGACACACCCACAGAACAGTGTTAAAGCAATTTTACAACTGCAGGCAGTTTGGCAGTCAGAAGACAGGTCCGGGGTTGTTTGGTTTTATAAGGAGGTTCCATGTTGTGAAGTGGAATTCATCCATAATTCCAACGACACTAGATAAATTATCTGATGAAGTTACCGTCTTCATCTTGCCGTATTGACTGTCTTTAGCTTTAGCTTACTCACTTGCCATCCCCATTACTCCTGCTTATGCACGTGCACACACACTCTTGTCTCCATCTACACTGGCCATTCATTCTTTGTACACACAACCCATATGTCTGTCATTCACCTGTATAATATGTGCATAGTATTTAAGTCGTACAGTATGTTAACGTCACCTCAATCTGTATATTTTATATTACACTTATTCACTTGTATAATACGTCCATAATTTGTCAATTGTAGCTGTATCTCAAATATATCCATCATTATGCTAACATACTCAATGGACTTTAATAGAATATACTGTAATGTTTATCAATCACATAATCCATATAGTACATTTAGAGCACCCCAAAATCTATCCTGAATATTTATGTACATATTTATGATTGCAGTTCTGTTTAGATGCTAAACTGTGTTTCAAGAAATCATTTAACATGTCTTGAAAAAAGAAAAACAGAGCTTATCACCTGGGATTCTGGATGCACTTAAACATGTTAAGTCTCTCAATCATAATAATAATAATAGCACTTTTATAAAAGTTTGACGATGCTTTTAAGTACTGTAGGATCATTGGGAGTTGTTTTCAACACCACCACAATTTAAACTTCAGAAATTATGACAAGATTAAAGCTTCTCAGGTGGCAGGATTAAAGATCACTACTTGCTTCATAGCACAATGATAAATGGACTCCTCCTTATATAGCGCTTTTCTACACATTCTATGGTACTCAAAGGGCTTTACACCAGCCTCACATCTACCCATTCACCCACCAGTGAGTGGCCGCTACATCATTGGGAGCAATTTAGGGTTCAGTGTCTCAAGGACACTTCGGCATGTGGACAGTCGAAGTCAGGATTCAAACCGCCAACCCTTGGGCCATTGGACAACCCGCTCTATCAACTGAGCCAAAGCCACCCCAATGACACGCCAATAGAAGTGTAATAGTGTTGTTTTGGTCCAGTGTTAATTCTCACAATGGAGATGCAACGCCACAGTGACAAATGACTGAGCGTATAGGATATTGCAATTAATAAAGTTAAGGATTTTTCTGAATTTCAACACTGGTTGATAAAATTTCTAAAATGCTAAAAATCCACAAAAATACAGAACACCGACCTTGTCATTTTTCAATATTTTAATGGCTTTGGTACCATTAAGATTTATATATTATGTAATAGCTGAGAACCATGGGCATTGTACTGCATGATCAGCTGAGCTTCCCCACAATTTCTACTGCAATGCCATTCTTGGGAGACTTACTGTATGAAACGACAACTCATGGGGACTCCATATCATGAATCTGCCATCTCTTATACATGTGTGACAGATCCTCATTAGTAGAATGAATCCATCTATGAATAATTCACATTGGATTCTGTGGCTACATAGTACAAAGGAAACAGCACGACACTCAGGTGAGAGTGTGAGCACACTTCACCCACTGTGTTACATAACATGGAGAAACACACTGAGGCCAGGTTTAATCATAGAACTCAAGCACCACTTTAGAGCCTTTCCACACTGTAATTAAAAAGTAGTTAGAATCCTGGTGCAACTACTCATTATATCAACACAGAGAAATCATCTTTAAAGGAACTTCAAACTGGGAATCTCGAGAGTTCTCCAATAATATACTAACTGACTTTTTAAAAATGTGGAAAACAGCAACAACAACTATTCAAAGACCTGAGAAAGAGGCTGTAACTCTAAGTTGATCATGTCACTTTAAAATATTACAAATGTTTGATGAAGAACTGGAAGGAGACATGTTTATTGGTAAATAAATCTGCTGATCAAATCGGAGAGTCAAGAATGTGAACACACTCGAGATAGGAATCCCTCACTAACGATCCAAAAACAAGGAGTATGATACTTAAAACTACCTGTTAGATCATCATTAGGTCCTTTTGTTTGCCATCCATTGTCCAGACTGAAGGAAAATAAATTCCACACCACATTCCTACAACATGATTAAGGCTACAACAAGACCGTCAAGACCGTCCAAGTTCAGTCTCACAACGAGACCAAGACGTTAAAACAATTCAACATAAAGATTTGTCCCAAATATAAGCCAGAGATGAAGAGGTAATTTTTTTTTCCTACAGGTGGTGGATTACCCCATAGCTGCAGGTAAAATGACACTGGGTATATAAAGATATATAAAAAGCCAATCTGAACTTTCTAAGGCTGTGACACCCAGTTCCAGACACTTCCAGCTTGCTTGAGACACAGTATAGTTGGTATCTATAAACTCTGATGGTGATACACAAATAAAAGCCGGACTGTTACAGTATCTTAACTGTTCTAGAACTTTTATTGAAAATAAAGCAGACACTGAAGTAACAGAGGAAATATATATGTGGAAATGAATCGTTATGAATTGTGCGCCACCTCAGCTGTAGGTGCCCTTTCAGTCACAGACCGTATTTGAATCTTAGTCTCCTCTAACAGACTTCAAATGCCAATGAAATGATCAATAGAAAACATTAGCATATTGATGGCTGGGGAAGGTATTGCAATAAGACATTGGAAGGAATTGATCACTCCCTTGTCTGCAATGGTGACGCATGAAAAGCGGGTGTCTTCGCAGAGAGCCTGGTTGAACTTAATTTGAACTTAATTTGCATAAAAGCATATAATTAGAACAGGACCTGTTAACATTAAGTAAACCCGACATATTAAAATAGCTATTGAAAAGACTCAACGGCCTTCCGGTATTCATGAGGGCATTTTACTGCAGCCTGCAGTGCCAATCACTGCAAAAGCAAATGGCACTTGTGTGTTTGTCAAAAAACACATATAATGAACAAGACAGCTGACAGACTAGCCTGCGCCATCGAGCCTACTTTGGCAAGAGAGCAAATTAGCCTGGCAATCTAAATGCAAAAAGCAAGCCTCACAGGAACATGAGCACAGGAAAAAAAGCCAATCTTACAACTTAAAATGTGTTTCCATTTCTTCTTATGTGCACGTTTATTGTGCGTGCACAACTTGGGGTGCACAGCTCCAGTTTCACAGTGAGAATGAGAAAGCCACCTCGGGAAAGCCATTGTGCTGATGCTCATCAAAGAAATTACACAGAACAGTGTGAATGGTGAAGAAGAGCTGAGTGTGTACCAAGGAGACAGGCAGAGAGGAAGGTATTCTGAATTTAATGTAGGAGTTATAAATAGGAAAAGGGTCTGGCAGCATCTCCTATGGATGTATCATACTCTCTCCAATTCTCCAACTCTGCTGGAGACCATTTACCGCCATTTTAGGATGAGCACAAAGTAAGGTTAAGCACTAAAACAATAAGAATGACTATCATAAATAGCATAAATAACTTAATCACTGGGATACAGAGGACTCAATGGACTTTATCTTTTGTTGTAATGTTTGAGAATATCATGTGTCGTATCAAGACCGTACAGTTGTTACATTCTTCGTAACAGGACCTTGAAATATTCCTACGTCATAACTGTAGCTACTTTATGAATAATTCTGTTCTAAGGTGGTCGTACAGCATCCCTGTGTGCAACTCATGGCATTGGTAGGAAGATCTTATGCTTTTTCAGAATATTTTCATCACCATATAAACAGTGGCTGTGCACTCTATTGAAAATCCTGTCTTGTGATCATCACATTCAACTGCATCTTCTACAGCTGCAGCAGAAGAAGATACAGAGAAGACAGAGACCTTGGTGGGTGCAGCTATGGATGCAGAGGCAGTAGCTCAGTGGACAGTATGACACTTTCACTGAAGTGCCCTTATTTAAATAAAAAAAAATATGCAGGAGCCCAAGACATGACTCATTTCAACATTCCTGTTATTTTTCCGTAATATGGTAGAAGATTGAGGAACACTGATATATCAAGTCACTTGATTAAAAGATGACCAACAAAGTAAATAGCTGCATTAAAGATCTGTTTAATACATACAAGGTTAGAACTGTCACAGTTTAGTCAGAATGATAGGTCAACAAACTGTGAACTTTGCAAAGATAGTAACATCATATAATAGCTTCATATTACCAAAAGCCTCATAATCAAACTTCAGACATTGAAATAAGGACATTTCAGTCAACTGTTTAATACTGTCCATAAAGGTGTCACCTCTGTATCCATAGCTGCACCCACCAATGTCTCTGTCTTCTCTGTATCTTTTTCTGTTTTTGCTACAAATCAAACTTACTTGTGTAGAAGAAAGTCTGGTTTCAGCATCAAACTAAAAGTTATTTCCAGTGGTAAAAACAACAGTATTCATTTGTCACTTTATTTGACTCTAAAAGTTGTCTCATAGTGGTTCTCATCCCAGTTCATCGAAATCCTCACTGTGGAAGACCAGCGGAATGACTCACTATTCCCTCTAGTGGTCAGATAAATCCCATGACTAGATCCCGTTCCCGCCTCTATATTACATTTCTCCATTACATTTGCATAACTTCACAGCTATTTACTGTAAACATTCTAGTGATGCTGTTAGGTCATTTGTTAATAATATTACAAATTCTACATATAGCCTCTTTAAAGATACATACTGTATGTCATATACAATAAAGAATGATGAACTGTCTAATTCATGCAGTGCTGTCAGAAACATTGTGTCATGGAATCATATAATATGCATGCAGTCCAAACATCACTATCATTTCATAAATGCATGCACAAGGAGGCCAGGGAGCACTGATGCATGCAGACTGAGTGTGATTACCTTTTCCTCCTGTGCCCTGGCCTCCAGGTTTATTGTAGAGGTAGATATCACCATCAACCAAGTCGCTGCTCAAGTGGAAGTAGTGCTGCAACCATGGAACAGGAGAGAATATCAGCTCCTCGGAGCTCAACACACTAAAGTCAGCAATTATTTCACAAAACGCAATGAGATTTTTTTTCAAACTAATGTTATGACGTGCATGTTTGGGATTGTCCCATATACTAGGATTAATCATTTTTCTCCAGATCCAAACAGAGTTGGTTGTAGTGCACTTGACTATTAGGCTATCGTCTATCAGCCTGCAAAGCATACATGGCCCACTTATGAAAATCAACAAATCCATGACGTGTCAGGACTTGGAAAATGTAATTATTTTAATTAATTTATCAGAATGACATGGATCATGAACTAAAACAGGATAACGGTATATGCAGTTCCACAACTGCTAGTCTGGACGCTTGAAAACTTGCCAGCTGTAAGGCTTTTATAGGGTTGGAGCTGAACATGTACTGTACATATCGGTTCCAACATGACTGACAGTGACAACTTTGACATCTGGTCAGACATGAAAATAAAACACCTCAGACATTGTCATTTATCTCTCACCCATCAGGGAACACAGGTTAATAGAAGACATATGTGTCGCCAAAGCCCAAATTATCAAACAGGTTTCTAACACACAGTACCTCAAACTGAAATGAAGGCAAAATCCAAGGCAAACAACAGTCGTATATACAAATCCACACGAGTACAGTAGAAGTAGTGGTGAAATGAAACGTTTCTCTAGTAATTCTTCATATTTTTATTTTGTGCACTGTACCTTGAAGTGGTGAGCTGTGTTGCTATCGGTGTACTTGGGTACGTGCAGAAAGATGAGCAGGTTCTGTCTAAGGTAGTGAGCCACAGCAGGAAGCCATGGAAGACAATACTGAGGAAGGCTGAAGTTCATCGTTTCAGTGGCAGGAGATCCTAAAGGCTGGATGAACTGACAACACAACAAACGACAAAGGCTTTAATCAGAGATATTTCCAACTATGAGCTTTCAGGTTAACTATCGTGTAACATGTACTGTGTTCCCCACTACTCAAAAAAAGTTATTTTTATTTATTTATTTATTTAGTTATTTATTTTTTACCAGAGAGAGGAATTACCTCCACATCTGCTGGTGTCAGCTTACAGTTCCTGACAAGCATGACAGTAATGATGTCCAATGTGGTCTCATCCAGACGCTTACGTAGCACCTTGACCAGCTCATCTGTGATCTCTGGGCCTGGACAACAAATGACAAAACAAACACAGTAGTTAGATTGACCCACAATAACCATGAATTATGGTACCAGGAGAACAGGCAAAAATAACTTGTGAATGGAAATTTATATAGCAGTTTTTTTTTCAAAACAAGAACACTATGGATAAACACAAACTGCAAATCATTTTTTGGTTTGCAGCCAGTTAATGGGTGCACAGTATGAAACTGTTGGTTTCAGAAATTATGTTCATGCAGTCTTTCATCCAGCTGTTTACAGCTTTTATGAATCAAAAATGTCATTATAATTTCATAGTCTATAAGCTGATGTTTTACTTTTTTAGCCAAAGCGAAAATGACATTAAACCCACAGATGGCAATGACTGATGTTGCTCCCTGTCTGATTATAGCTCAGCCCCGGCATAACACTTTAACAGCACTCCATTCATATCTGTCCAGTCCGGTTCGATATGTCACTGAAGCGCTTTTTAAATGTGCTATCTAAACCTCCAGTGGTCTGTGTTATGGATATGGATAACTGTGAGCATATATGATGGTAGCAAAGTACAGAGACTGTATGACTGCTGATTTAAGTAAAATTCATTAATATAAACTGCCAGTTTAGCTGGAAGTAGTTAGTTCGCTGGCAAGGAGAAAAAAAAACCCCCAAAGAAACCAGTTATCAGTTGCCAAAATGTTTTTAACCTACTGGCATCTGCCCATCATGTCAGGATCAGTGCTTCCCCACTTGTAATAACTGAAAAACTTTCACAAAAACTATATAAAAACTAATTAATCTTGAAAAGAGAACATTTAAAATCACCTGTGCACTCATGAAGCCAGGTCAAATGAAACTAAAATCATAACATAAACTGAAAGACTCTTAGAATATGAAAATGGAAATGTCTATTTTACAATAAATCTAATAATGTCCTCTTTTATGTGGCGGCCAATATGTGCTAGAGCTTTTTTTTTTTTCAGCATGAACCTTGATTTCCTGATTTCAGTAATGGGTAATGAAGTAGTCTCTTAAATAAAAGAATGATTTTAGTGATCCAAACCCCCCCAAGAGTGTTACAGATTTTACATGTAATGTCACTTTATATATTAAATGTTTTACGTGACAATGTGAAAAATAAAGGTTGTGGTGTCTACATCCTCTTTGCTGTAATTCTGAAACTCTGAGTCATCAAATTAAGATAGTGAGAGAGGATATACATGGCAATAGAATGTTCCAAATTATGGTGCACAAAGTTTCCATTAATTCATTCATGGTTCTTATGTCAACTTCTTCGACGTGTACTGACAAATGCATCTTTAGTGGTGTCGTGGTGCCTCACAAACACACAAAGACATTTTAGGAGACTATGAGTGCATCAAAATGAAGACAGTGAGATTAAAGTACAGTGAGAGAGCAGAGAAGGAGGGTGCGAGTGAGTCATACTGCTCACAAACACTGATGTAATCCCAGTGTGGGACACGGAGACGCACTGTCAGTGCAACACTGCCATCATGACGCATCCGAGATGAACAGCAGCCTGCACCGCATGGACAAACAGACGCTGATTAATCAAAGTGTGTATCGGCTATACGACAGAGGTCTGGACAATTACATCAACATAAATAATGTAGCACATCCAGGGGAAAACTACACTTACATCAATCACTGACCATGTTTTAACAAGCTAAAGCCAGTGCAACAGCCCCTCTCTGTTAGTATATGGACTAGCACAAAGATGGGGCTGATAGAAGGGAAACCATCTATCTTTGGTTACATCGATGTGGAGTCATTAGAAATTTGAAAAGGCAAATGCTGGGACAGGCATCATTCCAAGTGATGAAATACTAAAGGGTTGTGATGATGTATGAACCTGAATATCATTAGTTTTCAGTCAAAACTCATGCTTTCTGTTACATACATGTTGTTATGGCGGGCTGCTGCTATTCTCATATTAAGTTTTTGCTGCGTTTTTCCCCACTTATTAATATCTATATAACTCTTGAACTCAATATACTCTTATCCTTGTAATATTATGAGTAATATTAGATTAACATGTGCTGCAAAGAAAGCACACGTGTCTTAAATGAACATATCCATATCTGTACATTTAAGAAGCACTTGTGTGTGTGTGTGTGTGTGTGTGTGTGTGTGTGTATATATATATGTGTGTGTATATATATATATATATATATATATATATATACCTCCTGATCGTGATCCTGTCAGAGCAGTGGCGTTGCATCAGTCGCTATTTCACTAAGGAAGGCACTGCTTCAGGCCTTCAGTGCCAGAGAAGCTGAAGGCATTTATAGAACTGCTCAGTCACTAAGGTATGATCTGTGTCACTTACCTGTCTTCAGCCTTAGGGAGGCATATTTGTATGACTTATCAACGACATAGAGTGACTGCGTAGATCACAGCAAAAAGTGATCAGATGTTTATGAATTATTCACAAGGAGCAGATGTTGCAGAAGGCCAGAGCACGGATAAAAACCCACTGAGAATCATAGCCAAAAAAAAAATGCTCAAGAAGTTGTAATGCTCTCCCTTTAAATGTGACTGACATAGGATAGTTAGCGGGTTTATCATGCATGGGACAGATCAAGCAAAGTACTCAACTTTCCCTCGGCTGAGTCTTAGCCAACTGCTTCTGTTGCCGGTTATTGTTGCCCTGAATCTGTCTGCTAATGTTACGGTGCGTTCCATAACCAAGGGAGTTGTGATTTCAGAGTTCCCAGTCAGTAATTTAATCTAAAACGCCCCCGCACAAACCCGACTACAATTTCACAAGGGTCGAAATAGCAGCTATCAACTGCATATTATAACTACAGCAAAACAGAAGTTTCTCTCAATATTTTGCTCTTCCCTCCTCAACCTTTTTGCACTCAACATATTAAAATGCACATAGAAATATGCAGACGGTAAACTTACTACTGTGAATTAACAGCATTTCAATAAGGTGAGACTGGGATTTTCTGTCTGACTTCTGCACAAAATCTTCAAATAAATATTGTTGTGGTAGAACCTTTACCTGGAGCACAAATCACAGCTTGGTTTAATCTGGGTTTCATGTTCCCATTGTGTTGTAAAAGATGCAAGTTTAAATGTTCGCCAGAGCTGCTGGGTCAGAAGGCAGAGTATTTAAACGGTCTTTCTCCGTTTCTGTGGACACTGATGTCAAAGGCTGTTTAGTCACTCATTTGCATTGGATATGTTATCATCGTATTATTCATCAGTTTTGCCCGTTTTTATTTGACATTTATAGACCTTACCAGCGTTTCCTACTCCATGCACCAGCAGCAGGATGTGTTTGTCCACTTGTCCAACTGGTCGAGAACCTTCTAGAGAAGATCTGGAGCTCTGAGAAAAGACAACACCGGACATGTCAAGGATTAAAACCCAAACGCACTGCATCAAAACATGGAAATGCCAACATGTGAACTCTAAAAAGTGCTCATCAGTGAAAGGTGTGTGATTTTCATGGACACCCTTCCCCTAAGATACATTTAAAAAACAGAATATATTCTACCACAATACCACATGTATTGTTAAGGGAAGATGAATATACAAAACAGCCATGAAGACAATGGAGCACAAATTATAATACTGCTATATTACAAAAAATATCATGTCATATCATAAATAAAAATCTACAGAGTCACATTTCCACTGGACCATGAAGTGTGAAGTAATATTGTCTAATGGGAAATCAAAATAGATGGGGTTTTTTTTAAGATATTGCTGTTTTTTACATGGACTCAACTAGAGGTTAAGTGTATTGGAACCAACATCTACCAAGTATCAGCATTATTACAGTGTATTACATACAGTATTACATTATGACATCCACATCAATATCAAACTCGTGCTACTTACAAACCCCACAGCCAAGTTTATCTGAATGGAAATGGAGTTAGTGCTCAATCATAGAATTTTCGATTTCTACACCATGGATTTCAGGTGCTTGCGTTATATTTAATTTCAAAAGCACAACATCAAGTTTGACAAACTGGGAAAGTCCCCATGGTGAAATATGTTTGTGCTCATTTACCATGAGATCTTCTGAAAACAGAGGCTCCTGACTCCTGATGAGCGCCGCTGAGCGAGTCACATGCAGGTTACTGTCCGTGTCAGAACCCTTCCCTGTCAGCGATGTTTCACAGAGTCTGCAAAGATGAACACATGCGTCCCGATGTGAGGTTGAGGTCTGAACTGATGGGAGCCATGTACATGCACCACATAATACAACTTATACATCAATGGAAGTGGTCCATGCTTTATAACACAATTTTTTTTATACCTTATTTTTTAACCCATTACAGTTTCATGTAGTTTTATTTATTCCACCTGAAACAATACAATGTGAAATGTTTCCTTCTGAGGAAAATTATACACATTTTACCACTTCATTAAGATTCCATACTGAATAACATGAGTTAAATAAATCGGTTAAATCACAATAGGAGAGGCCTGTCAAAAGAAGCACGTAAATGTGATAAGATGCAAATCTGAGCTGGAGGTCTTATAGCTGCTGTCCCTGAAACAATGCAGCCAAACATGATGTGTGTCTGCTGAAGGATGCTGAGTCTGTTGTTATGATACTTTACATTTTCCTACAAAGGCATAAAAAGCACATTCACCAGATGTTGCATATTCTCCTGTGATTCTCCCAGCGGCCATGAGAGCTCATTTGGCTAAATACGCATTTCCCAAAGGCACCACAGTATTTCAGCAGGTTTATGACCTTGGTCTGATCACCATCCGCACTTCACCCCAGAGCCCTGCTTACATATTGCATTGAGAATAATCTTATGGTAGATAAGCAAAAATTAAAGTACTAATAAAAAAATAAAAACTGTAGTTGGCCCAGCAGGAAATGCAATCCTTCGGAAACATTTTGCCTGCTGGTTGGTGTCAAATTTCCTCTGAATTAACAAATTATGCAGAAATCTCACAGCCACTCTTGGATTTTGATCTTTCTTGGCCTCTGTTCTCCTCTGATCACATAATGTTGAGCCTGAGGGTGAAACATTTGCGTTAATTAGCCCTCTGCTTGGCCTTTTAGG
The DNA here is from genome assembly GCA_029814585.1 of Gymnapogon annona. NCBI lineage: Eukaryota > Metazoa > Chordata > Actinopteri > Kurtiformes > Apogonidae > Gymnapogon > Gymnapogon annona. Next base: position 15,950,905 of record JAPTHA010000019.1, on the reverse strand, counting down.
CATGTCTGCACTCTATTCTCTGTGGAATGGATGAATGGATGTGTGACTGCACAATAAGGGCTTTATCAATGCAGTGTGTATGCAGCATTTTAAAACCACAATAACACTTCTCTTCCTATGTTTCTGTATTATTATATACACATTAACAAAACATTGGATGCTATAAAAGTTTTCAAATGCATACTAATACTGTAAACATACTGTTGATAACCATACAATAAGATGTGTAGTTATAATAGGTTCAAAAGCAAATGAAGATATACTTTATGGACAAAACACAAAGACATATCATATCAACATCTTGTCAGATTTCCTGTTGTGACTGACTTGAAACATTATCAAATAAATAATAAAAATGTGTGTGTTAAATTTAGTAAATAATTACCACGATAAATATCAAATTTGTTTAACTAAACATTCTTTCTGAGTGACAGTTGAAGACAGGAAGTTAAATATGATAATCCATTCCAAGATATGAAGTTGCATGGAAACTTGAAATTAAAATACAGCCTTTATCTGCAATCCATCCCCAGACTAACTTTTGTTCGGGTTAAGGAAAGAATATCACAGCTGTATTTGCAGCTTGGAACAGCTGGATGTTTAAGGACAAAAAAGATAACTTGCTGTTTCATGTTCTCACAACCTCAGATTATCCAGCAGCATGTCATGCCGTAAATTTAAGGAGCAATCATAAATAGAGTGTGAATTAGAAAAGATGTCCGGAGTTTTCCTCAGGTCAGTTCCGCTCTATACTCTGCTGGTAACTTCCACGGGTAAGGCTTTTGAGATCAGTCTTGTTGATGTTGTGAAAACGGCTGGTGGAGTGTGTAAGCAGGGACTGTAGTGCCACTGAAGTGCTCTCTCCTATCTCACAACTAACAATGGGATGAGGAAGCTCCACCATCTGGCCCGGGATATGATGAAATGATGTTTGCTGTCAGCGCCGAGTTTGACAGCGGTTCAATTTCCAGCCCGTTTGATTTGATTTCTAGTCTACAACTGCCTAAAGAACATCTGCGAGTGGATTTTCTCTTCCAGCAGAGTGAGAGAAAAAAAAAAAGAAATTGACCAAAAAGTCAAAGTCTTGTTGTGAGGATAAAATATATAGCCAGAACAAGAACATACTATATGGTGGAATACTGCAATTGAATGTAAACTGCAGGGAAAAAAAAACAAAACTGGACAGAAATTCTATTAAGGATTTGAAAATGAGTGTAAGAGTCTGACCTGAGGTAGAAGACAGATTTAGTTGAACGCTCCTGGTAAACAAACATATTCTTCCTGTTGACAACGCAGAAAGAGTTGAGGACAGAGCGCAGGGCCTGGATCGCTACAGCAGAGAAGAAAAAAAAACACTCAGATAGACATTTCCAAAGAGAAATTATAATGAACTCCCACAGGATGGTTTATGTGAACATGAACTATATAGTGTTCCTGTTCCTCTGAGATACAGATGCACTGACACGTTAAACACATCTGAAAGTGATACAATAGAAGGAGAAAAGAGCAAGAAAAAATGCATTTGATGAGCAGTGATGCAAAAGAACAGCCATGAGTTCAAAATCAGAAGAGACCATATCATCACTGCACTCTCTTTCTTTAAAGTGTTTATACATTACATATTTAGTACATGACAAATAACCTAGTTTTTGCCTCCCTGTACAACATATTAATGTGCTTAATGGGAGATGCAAACATTTTCTGAAGAAGAGGAGGAGGGACAGCTAGGAGAGGTAGGAGAAGGAAGAATAAATGAAACAAGGAAAAGGAAAAGAGAAAAAAAGGAATTAGATGGAGAAGAAAAAGGGAAAAGTAGAAGATGGAAAAGAAAGCGATAAGAAGACAGGACGAAAGAACCGAAGGATAAGATGGAGAAATTGAAAAAAAGACGGGGAGGAAAGAGAAGAAAAGGAGGACCAACAAGGAGAGGGAGGAAAAGTATTTAAAGAAGGAGGAAGAAGACAGATAGAAGACATTGACATGTAAGGAAAGGCATAGCCATTTGAAAGGAACCAGCGCCAGTGCTGATAAGTCAACATTCTTTAAGATAAACAGGAATTAACATATTAGATCACCTGGACTCAATGTGTTACTTTGACTATGAAACACACTCACCTCTGGACACGCCCATGTTTGGGCCCATCTTGAGGCGAGGGTGAATGTGAATGATGGTGCTCCACACCACCTCACAGGCAAAGTGTCCTGGGATGAACTGCATGGTGGCTGCCAGGTAGTCTCTGGCCTGGTAACTCTCCTCTGTGTTGTAATCTGGTCCAAAAACACAGTGGGTATACACACACACACACACACATAAATATATCTATATCTATAT
>JAPTHA010000019.1:15924175-15939566 GCA_029814585.1 Gymnapogon annona | reverse complement strand
ACAGTTAATGGATTTATTAAATGTCGGTTTTTTAAAATAATTTTTGTTAAAGTACCAAGGTCAGGAACAGATTCATTACATATTATAGGTTAACTGGACAGGCAACTGGTGACAAGACCCATTTCTTTCTAAATAAATATGTAGCCTTTTGTCCGTTTGTTTAATATGATATTTGCAACCATACTGGCAAGAAATAAGAAATATCTAAATATGAGGAGGAACCACAGTGTTTTTAATTTTGCTTTTCAAGTTTTTAGAAACAAGCCTCAAGCTCAAGGTAAGATATTATTTTTTCAAAGAATAAATAAAACTTTCACACAGACTTGCCTATTGTGATGGAAATCCCCCATGACTTCAATCTCCAGAGGCAGTGTGAGGACAAAAATATCCAGCGTGACCGAGAGCTCATTCAGATCCACAGTCTGTAAGGCCTCAGCGTTCTCCAGACAGGAAATAAGCTCACCTGAAACGACCAAACTGATGTAAGAGCTTTGAAATCATGAACACAGTCAATGGTCCACTGGGAGTACAGGGTTTGTACTCACCGAGGCAGGTAGGCAGGGACTGTATGGGCATGGAGCCGTGACTGCTTTTCATGTTGACAGAACATGTGACATGAACAAACAGTGGTGGCATATCCAGCTGTGCATCCTCCTGCTCCAGCAGAGAGTCTCCCTCCAGGATGCTGAACGAGTCCTGGTCCTGGTTGACAGTGTTGGAGTCTGACAGGGACTGCTCTTCACCGTCTAAAGGTGGTCTGGGGCCTGGATGCTCCTCATACTCCACCACGAGCTCTGTGTCGCTCTCCGTCATGACACAGCAGCCCGACACATTTTCTACACACAAAGTGAAACACTTGAAAGTTAAAGCAGTGCTTTCATACAACACCTCTACACTAATGTTTACCACAGGGTGTTAGGATACAGCCCATATTGAGTGAGTCAGACCGGTTAAAATAACAAAGCAACAAACTAAAAACAACATTAACTCCATATCCAGAACCTCTAAAATATGAACAATATTATGCTGTGATGTTTTATGCCTTTGTGGACCCACTGTAATGTGTAAGTTGTAATGAACATGTGGAATGAAGAAGCTAACATATAATATTGTTCATGAGGTTAAAGAAAAATAATAGGAATACTTATCATTTTTTTGTTTTGACGATTTCATAACTCACCGTCTTCAGTAGCAGGCTCTGCCTCTGATACCAGATCCTCACTCGGTTTCCTGTCCATCTCATCGTCCTCTGAATCCTCCTAACAAGACAGGACACAGACCTCACAATTAAACAATCAACACGCAAACACCCACCTTAATCCAACCAAAAACTCTCAAGGCATCCCAAGCATCATTCGCACATTTATTCAATTTACATGTTACACCTTTTCATATTTTCCTTAGTTCTATTGATGTTCGTCAGTCAGTGAGGAATGCAACAAACAGACTCATAAACTCACCTCTTTCTTTGAGGATGGTGGGCAATAGAAGAAGTAATGTGGATTGGAGGGCACAGTTTTGAAATACTGAGACACGATCTCCATGAATTTGTCCTGTTGAATTAATCATTCCAAATGTTAATGACATCAGCAGCACCACAAATGAGCGCACAAACATTATCTACTCATTAAAAGGTAGGTATACACATGGGTCAGTACCTGTATGATTCTGTGCAGATCAGGGTAAACTTCACATTTCTGCTGCGTCTGAAGCAGTGATAGAGGGAATTCTGGGACCTTAGCCACATTGGACTCATCTAGGATCAGTGGAGATGTGGGAGCAGAAGACTTCCCTCGACTTTCCGCTTCACTGGCATCGTCCATCTCAACACTAGTGATAGAAATATCACCAAGTTAAGGACATTTTTCTGTCATTAACGTGATTCTGGACATTTCCATCAGCCATCAATACAACAGCCACATGTTACATCCAACATCTTCTTGATAAATATACCCTCTTTTCTAACTGGCTCCTGATGACTCAGTGATGCTACCTGGATAAAGACACCATGCCGGACCTGTTGTCCATCCGGTCCTCTTCGGTCTCTCCTATGATAAAAGTAGCGTGGCTCCTTGAAGGTTTGGAGTCCCTTCTCCATCTCGGAGCTCCACCGAGCTCCCTGAATACCCTGATGTGTCCACAGAGCGTCTGCAGGAATGAGGTGACATCAATCTCCTGCAGAGACTCTTCGCAGTAATCCATGGCCATCAGGACATCATGAGAGCTAATGTTGTACGACTGCTGTAGGCTCCGATACACACCTGAGAACACAGGTACAAAACATAGTCGGTTACTGGCATTGGCACAAGTTTTGTAAACCATAAATTCTTTCTCCACACATGTAGTAATCTGCAGAAGTTAGAAATAGAACGCGGACTTCCATAGAAGAACACACATATACCAGATATTGCCGAAGAAAAGGAAATGATCATTTCGAGTGTTAATTTCTTGCTGAATTCCAATAGTAGACTTAGACTTCCTTTATTTGTCATTACACAGACACATGTAATGAATCTGGTAACGAAATGTCATAGAATGGCAACTGATAACATCAATAAATAAATATGGAGAATACAAAAGGGCAAAATTGCTGGAGTAAAACCAAAGCCATGTGTGTCTGCAGTGTAAAGGTGATAACACATACAGTCAATATAAATAAGGAATAAATAAGATGGACTGCAATATTGCACACAATGTAAAACAGTACTATAAACAGTGTAAATATTACACATCAATGAAAACAGTACTATAAACAGTGTAAATACCACACATCAGTGTAAACAGTACTATAAACAGTGAAAACATTACATGTAAGTGTAAACAGTACTATAAACAGTGAAAATATTACACATCAGTGTAAACAGTACTATAAACAGTGTAAATATCGCACATCAGTGTAAACAGTACTATAAAATGTAAAATGTACCCAGAGCGAACATCACTGTATACATATTGTTAATGAGATAAAGGGGATATGAGGTTATAAGATAATACGATTGGTTATTTCCTTTGCGGTTTTAATTCAGTCATGTTGAGAATATGATCTTGTAGATGAACAGGATCAATTTAATTTAATAAATAGTCATGCTCAAATATGTTGTTGATGCCATTGATTTTGTTTTTTTCAAGCTTTGCTGCTTGAGTTTTTTTTTTTATTATTATTCTTTTCCACTTTCATCTGAGGTATACTGAAAATCAATTGCAAAAAAGTCCATTTGTGTCACTGCCAAAACTTTCTAGTCTTTGAGGCCATACAATGACCTCTTAATATTTACCAAATCGGGATTTACAATGTAAAATCACAAATCTTTAGATGTTAGGGCACTATCTATACTGTTCAATATGGAAACTGGAAGAAGAGCTATGAAAGACAAACTAGTGTAGTTGATCATTTCTAAATAAAGCAACATTGTGTCAGATACTGTGAGGGAGGAGGTTGGTGACCTTTGACGTAGCTCTGATGGTAATGTTCCTGCAGCAGGCTGCAGTAGTTGGCCAGGTCCTTGTGTTTGTGGGGGTGAGTCAAGAGGTCAGTCCATGGAGACGGACTGCTGCGGTCTTGAGACAGCGACCTGCCAGTGGATAAAGACACAGAAAACACACAGGGTCAAAAAATGACCACGTTCAGTTGGAGAATACGTCGGGTCATGACACCACCGTGAGATCCAACATTTAACAGTAGTAGGCATGGCCTCCATTTCAACATAGTATCTACAGAAAACAGTTCCATTGCATAAACATGTAGCTGTAGCCCAGATCTCCGCTAGAATAAGCAAATTCACAGAAGCTGAAAAGCCTGTGATAGACAGCTGAACCTCCACAGCATGCAAGTAAGCGTCTATTTTAGAGGAACAGGGAGGAAGAAACATGAAACAGGTAAAAGAAGACTGAAAAACCAAAAACTGTACTGCTGTAGCAATGTGTTTGAAATCCAAGTTACAATCCAAGTCAAAGGCCAAAACCTCTTCTGCAGAAACATACATAATCACCTGAAAAGCTGCAAAAAGCAGAGTCGTATATAGTCTGGAGTCAAATAAAGTACAATTTCACAGACTTTGTCATATCACATTTTTCTCTGAAAATTCACAGACTGTACGAGAGTAGGGGACATACCCACATATGACCCCTCAAAATTTGGCTGTGACTATTTTGGTTTTCTGGAGCCAAAAGTGACCAGATTTGGACAAGAGAGTGGAGCTATGTCAGTCAAGTGTGAAACCCACCAAACAAATAACGCAAGAATTAACTCCTTGGAAACGCAGGCCACATTACTAGCTGGAAATAACTTTGCAAAAAGTAACATGAACTTAATTGCTATAACAGCAGTTTCTAATACACTAGTAATGTCAACTTCACATTAACACACATAGTAGTCTCTGTCTTAATTCACTAACATTAGCAAAACAAAATCACTTTAGTATTCTGTAGAAAAGTTTTTTTGGGCGCCTTTTTTCATTCCATTCAATAAACAGAAGATTTACCAGGAAGGCTGTAAAAAAAAGACACCAAACAGCTAATAAAAGAAATGTTTTCACCTCTATATCTTTTTCATATAGTAATAATTTGACAAACAATGACAAACAATAATTTGACATACAATTGGCATACAAGTAATGCAAACATAGTGTAGCTTGCTAGTGTAGTTAAAATACTAATGTAACTGTATTATCAAATGCTATACTGCAATATGAGGACCAAAATTATATGAAAGAAGTTTAAATGACTTCTGGGGGAAAAAAGAAAACTAACAAAAAAGACAAGTCATGTTGCTTTTCAGTCAAATTAACTTAAATGTAGAAAAAACACACACCATGAAAGTAAAAGGAAAAGAGAGTAAGAGATTTTGGTCCATTATTAAGCACGGCTGAGATGCTCCAACATTTGTCTTAAACAATAGTACTGAAAGCTAATCCCAAACAAATGTTTCCCGGAGAACAAAACTGAAGCCCAATCTTGTCTAATGATTGCTAATTGCTTCAACAATAACACAAGACATTCTAACCAGTGAACATAAATTCCACACACTGCACAAGGTGAGTGAACAACAATGCATTCTGATTGGGTTATGGTTTTGTGGCGAGGCACATACAGTACATGCTCCTCTCCAGTACAGCCTTCAGGAGTTCATTTTACAGCCGCTTTTGTGACGCAGCGCTGTACTTGCTGTGCGTATGAAGCGACACAAGCCTAGACAGGAAGGGCAACGAGGCCTAGGAAGGGAGGGCATCTTCAGAGCTTGCAGTTATTAGAAAAAGCAACACTTTCCCCATTCTACAGAGGAGGTCAAGCGCGTCCTAGGGTATCAGAGGCGTCCAGTGAAAAAGCTGAGCAGCACCTCAAAAGAGAGGGAGAGCAAAAAACAACAGAATCCAACAGTGCTACCTGAACTTCATCTGCTGACACATCTCCCAGGACTCAGCATCTTGAGGTCTATTCTCACCCACAAAGACAACCAAAGACAAACATGTTAACAAAGCTGACTAGACGTCAATACTAAAGAAAAAAAAAAAAAAGACTCGCACAATGGTGGAGACCTGAATCAATTCAAGGATGGTTCTGTTTTATTAAAGTCTGGATCGTCTGTGTCCTCTACGGTGCCTCATACTCTACGGGGTTTACCTGAAGAAGATGTCCCTGGGCTGGCGGCTGGAGGACGGGTGTACCAGCTGCTCCTTCAGCTGTTCCAGGGAACAGTTGTAGACGTAGACAGGACACCTGAGCTGGCTGCTGTCACCGGCGCTCTGCTGGGACGCCTGTCGGCTGAAGCTAATGTGGTAGTCTGGCTTCTGTGGTTCAGAGAACTGGACTCCCTCTTTCTCCCCCAAATCTAAGAAAAAGGAAATATGAGAGAAGCAAAATAAAAGATCACAGTTATGGATGCTTCGGAATGAAAAGACAAACAAAAATAAATTGTCTTCAACAAAAAATCTACATAGAAAATTATAGGCAAAATACATAACATACATGATAAAATAATAATAATATAATAATAATAAAATGAAACACAATACAAGAAATAACAATACAAAGTAATATAACTAAATATATATTCAATAACTTTCAATATGTTCTGATAAAAAGATCGTATTTTTTTTTACTCAGACCTGTTATAACTTACAAATTATTTACAACTGGTGTTTCACCAAAAAAGGGAAAAGCACTTTAAGAATGCCTTAGTCTTAGTTTCCAAATGATCAGGTTGGCTTTACAGGATCATCCAGTAGCCCTTTGTTTTACATCCAGATTATTAGTACTTATTATCAGGTTTCATTAACTTCCTTAATGAGTGACCCACGGCTCTTGTTTCAGAGAGATGTTTTTGTTTTGCCGTTATATTTTCTGATGACTCCAGCTCATATAACCCCTGACACTACTTCATTTGCCTCATACATTGTAATTATTCCTTTTACTTTTTGAAAACTGTTTTCATTAAGACTTCCTCATACATGGGTTATGACACTCAGTCATTTATCCTGTGACTAAGGTGCAAATGATGGTAACTTTCAACTGAGTGCTGATTTCATAACACATATGTGACAATCATCTCGATAATGCAAGTCATTTACAGTTTTTTTAAGTTACAAGTGTCTGCTGAATGTGAACTTATTGTACTGAAAAAGTTAAGAGAAAGCTACACTGAGTACATGTCGTTGCATATTGACTCTGTTTTTGCACAGTTTTACTGTATTTGTATTCAAACCGTGGTCAACATCACTAGCCTCACCTGAGCCTGAGGTTCCGGTCTCTGTCTCTGACACCCTGCCGTCCCAGGGGTCCTGCTCTATATTCAGGGGGTCAGTGGGCGCCGTCTGGCTCTCAGGCCATGGCGAGAGCACAGGGGACCTGGCAGTAAAGTGTCCGCTGCTGGAGCTGCGTCGCATTTTAATGGTCAGACTGAGGCCGGACTCAGACCTCTCCAACCCACTGGTGGATCCGGACAGGGAGTCAGCCTGGGATTTATTACTGGCTGTCAGGGTGTCTTCCTCCTGCGTGCTCACATTACTCTGAGGATCTGTCTCCAGCCCAGACGCCATTAACATCAAGACATCTGTATGACAAATGCAGCAACAATTTTACTCCAGAGTTTGACAACTAATTCACAAAAACGCATTGTAAACTTGAAAAATAAATGCCCATGTGTCCAAAAACATCATACATATGTACACATTAGAATTTCAAGAATAGATGTATTTAAGTTTTAAAAGGCTAATTGTCAACTTTTTTTGGAATTTATTATGGACATTCTGAACTCTAAACCTAACTTACAGTGATTCGAGTCAAAGACAGAACCACATTCCACCCAAATATGGAATTAATCTAAAGCCATCTAAAAGCTGTCTTGGCATTCATTGTTACCTGTGAAAGTAGCAGGGAGGAAGGTGAGAAGGATCTGCTGAGAACTGATGTACTTGGCGTAGCACCTCCACTGTGGGGTAGAACAGCTCCTCTCTCCCAGCAGGGGCTCTTCATCCACAAGATCTGCATTACTGAAACTCTGCCAAAGAGGATGCACTCTACTTTACTATTGTACCAATGAGGATTCATCAGTGACTTCATTCGGCCTGGACCTGAATACTGTATCTCACTACAGACACTGAAGGTAAATGCGCGGACATGATATTATACATGGCATTATATGGGACTGAGTATTATCCTTTTCATTAATGTGCAAGAGTTATATCTTGAAATAAAACCTCTTTTCTAAACTTGTGAATGTCAACACACCCAACACAATCAGTAAACAGTGAAGCCTTTTCCATCAAAATGTCTATGCATTACTATTTTATATGATGCATAATGGGAAATTTGCAGAAAGAGCCTAAATAAAAAGGAAGGAAATCACAATCATCTTCAAATATGTGCAAGTAGAAAATAGGTCTCTGCATATTGTCATTGAGCATTAAATTTTTATTCACTTAATTTATACAATATGCTGTTCTTTATTATATAGAGCATTGTATTGATATGAAATGCCTGATATATGGATGAGATCACATACCCCTGTTACAAAGTAAACTACAGAAAGTCAGTAGTTGTGTACCGGTGTTTCTGGTGTGGATGGTGTTACCTGTAAAGTGCTGGTAGACCCCATCACCTCTTTACTGCTGCCAGTGGTGTGAAATGAAGTCATAGTGTCCTGTCGGTCTGGAGGTTTCACACACTCCTCTGATGACAAGAAAAAAAACGTGATATGAAATGTCAGACTGGGGTGTCAGAACAGGGTGCCAGACTTATTTTAATGATTTGAACTAAAACTAATTGGACACCCTTGACTGTTAGTATATTCACTTGGTAGGCCGGATTAGACCTTTTGGCAAGCCAGTTTTGACCTGCACAACCTATGTTTGACATCCCTGTATACTGGGAGCGAAATATTCACACACACTCATCTTCAGAGTACAAACTAGTACAGACCTTTAATTACAGGTAAGGAGAAAGGAGCCACATGGCCATCCCGTTCACGCTCTAAGATGTGGTGCATGAAGGTGACGTGGTCGCTGTCAGCTAGAGGGATTTCTCTGTCACTGAGTTCTTGCTCCAGGCTGCTGTGGAAGAGGCTGAGCAGGAGCTCGTTGGGCAGACAGGGGGAGCTGTGGAGCTGCTCATCATTCTCCACCGCTGCACACGATAGGGAACACAGGACAGAAATGCTCAGATGTGTTCTTATCTACTGATTTCATTCTGATGAAATGAAGACTGAGGATGGCCCATAAGAATACCTGTGCTAAAAGTGAAGAAGAACAGCTCCACCTGCTGGCATTTGGGAAGCAGCTGGATGAGGTCAAACTGGAACGGGACCATGTGGATGCTGTCAGATGCCAGGGCCTCTCCTGAAAACACACAACACAGAAACAATGTCAAATGATGGGCAGAAATGTAAAATGTACATTTTTCTTGGTCTATTCCTTTGCAGAATTGTGTAAAATATTTACACCTGCCCCCCACTGATATATCTCAACTGTGATTAACCATCAGTTTCAATTCAAATAAAAATGCCTTATTATCTGAAACATTTAAGTGTGACCAATGTAAGAAATAACTATCAACCTCGACTCTGTCACTCTGTCTCAGCTCCAACTTTTTGTCCACAAATCTAACATGCCCGAATGTCATACATTCACAGTATTGAAATGGCTTTGTGTGGAGAAATGTATGTACGTGTATTTCTGTTTATATTTTACATAAAAGTGTTTACATATAAGAGTGTGGGAAAGGGTAATACAATCTGTTTTAATCCTTACAGTTTGTAAAGGATTAATATATACGTAAATAGTATAGTAAGTATCTCGCCTCTACTTGGCAATTTCTCCCTTCTCGTTGGTGGTCTCGGAACGCAACTACTGCAAGTGGAGAGAGATCACTACAGTCTTATTACCTTTGACATCCTTTAGTCCCACTGGCAGTGAGCAAACTTGATCCTTATTCTGGCACAGCTGGCTCAGATATTCAAAGGTCATCATGGTGGACATACAGGCCATATCTCTGGGAAAGATCTAGAGCAACAGAGGAAGCCATTATGAAAAGGAGCTCATCTGTGTGAGTAGAGCTGCTATACCGACGGAGTCTACGCACTGCCTGAGGGACCTCCTGGTACTTGAGGTTCTGAAAGTGGCGGTGCTGATCCGTGCAGTTCATCACAGTCCCACTCTGTGGTTCTACCCAGCATTCAGTCACAAGGTTGAGATCTGTGTCCATGTCAACTGCCTCCACCTCTGTGTCATTGTCATCATCAGTGGAGAAGCTGGAAAAGTACAAAAGGCAAACGGATGGCATGTAATACGTGCTGCTACAGTGCCAATACACTTACAAGTGAATCGTTTTTTTAGGAAATCAAGTAATAATTCTTCACAATGTCTTGTTGAGAGTGGATTACTTTTACATTTATTATGACATTATTACTTTGGTAAATGCACTTAATGACTCAAATTTGGAATGCAAGCTTTCAGTTTCATCTCCACTTGATGAAAGATGCTGCAGTTTTCAGTATGACTTTTATGTACAGCATGAAATAAATGTCAACGCTTATGCTGCGATCCATTTGTCTTGTCTCTTACCTGTCTTTTGTGGATGTAGAATGAGGTGGGAACAAGATATATTGAACAATACAAGAGTGACTCTCCCTGTCTGTGTCCCCTGGCATCCCCTGAGGACACAAAACACTGATTGGAAACAAACCGGGAACACAAGGAAACTCCATACGGAACATTAATGTAAAGTAAAACTAGGCGATATTGCAAAATGTTAATAAGTTGCTACTTGAACATTGATGACATGCTGATGTGTTTGTACCTTCATGGGCAGCTCGATCACCATGTTTACGATGCCATCTCCACTGGCTGCAAAGTGAAAGCCTTCTGACAGACGAATCCTACACAAACATCAGGAGAGATGTGAATGTTCCACAAAGCCGCGTCTCTGAATGTTGCACATACTGTACATTAATTTCAGCAAAATGTAATAACCGTTAAAGACATAACCATGGTGCATTACAAATAAGACTAAGTGATTTTACTGCATTTTACATGTTGTAAAAAAAAGGCTTGAGGGATAAAATGGAGATAAAGTGACTCACTCAGACAGCATGGACAGTATGTGAGCGACGGCCTGCATGGCTACAGCTGGGCCCTGGCTACTCTGCACAGCCCACACCCAGCGTTGATGCAGGAAGTAGCGTGACAAAGAGGCTAGAGTGGAAGAAGCCGTCCGATTGGCTGCCATGCTGAGAGGCACGGCACTGCTGGAAGGATGTGCAAAGTTCTCCATGTTGAAAATGAACGGGGTCCTGAAATCCAGCGGCAGCTTCTCATACCTGCAAGGCATCAACATCCCATTCTCTTTCAATAATGGACATTTGACATATGAGTGTGAAAACCAGAAGTCTATAAATTCTGAGATTATCATGACTTCTTATAGTTTGACTAATAGCACTCTAAATCCTTCCTTTAACTTGTAAAAGTCTTTGTTATTTAAAAATTCAAGCCACTGTTCACTGAAAGCCAGTACAGAAAAAATTACCCTGAAATAAGTCCTGATTTCCCACTGACCTGATGAGCAGTTTCTCCAGGGGCTTATTGAGCACAACCACACAGGGTCTATCTGATAAAGCAGGTTTGGGAGCAGGGATGGAGGGGGATTTGGAAGGAGACGGGTGACTGACAGCCTTCCTCTTCGTCTTGGGCGTGGCCTCTTTATTCTGAACACGATGTTGGAATCGGAGTTTGAGGATCTGCTCTCGCAGCTCATCCACAATCTGATAAAACAAACAAAAATCAATGTATGATTATCTGTTATTTTGTGAGTTTTTTACCATTTCTAATGTGTGAATACTAAAACCGTTTTCAACATGTTGGTATATATTCATTAAACTCAGTGGTGTCAAGACTGAACTTTTTGTAGATTTGTATTTTTATTTTATTATCATACATTTGCTAATTGTATATAGTTACAATCATTTTATCCCGAGCCTAATTTATTTGTGTAGTTATGTCATGGACACTGCCTCATTTCTTCTAATTCTTCACATAGATATCCTACTCACAATTGAAGATGCACTCAGTACAGTCACTTAAAACATCTACAGCATCACTAAGACTTGCTGTAGTTTTGCTGAAATGATTATCAGAAGTATCTGCCACCTTCTCAATAAAGAGAAAATGACATAGAATTAGATTTATATATATATTTAAGAAACAGCCAAGATATGTCCAATTACTGTATTGCCTTCTAACCACAGATAGTATTAACTAATTATATAAGGTAGTGCCTTTGCAATTAGATTATAATTCTAAATATTATTATGTACACCCAAGCAGTGTGTGTTGCAGAGACACTGTTAGATTCCATTATCCGACAACCACCATTCCGTACCTTATTTCGAACATGGGCTGGGGTGCCAATAGGGAATCCCAGACGCAGCACCATGCAGGGCGTCTTTGAGATGAGACGGACCAAGTAGAATGAAGTAGGAGGCTGATCAGAAAAGCTGTGGAGACAAGCTGCTGTCAAACCTCAAATCCAGACACTTTGAAAATGATGATACAGTGCAGCACAATTATAGCAGAATTCATTTATTTGTTCGATTTCTCAACCACTTAATGTTCTAGAGGGTTACGAGGCAGGGGCTAATCTGGACATGTCACCAAATAATTTCAGGGCTGACATTTGAGATGCGCAACCAGTCACTCTCACATTCATATCTATGGGTGATCAACCAGTTAATCTATTAAGTGCATATCTTTGGACGATGGGAAGAAGCCAGAGTACCCAGAGAAAGCCCGTGCATCACAGGAATATAGGTTGCTTTGTTACTTACAGTGGGATGTATATTTTCCAATTATTTATGCAACAGCAAAGACACAAAATTTACAGCTAAAAAGTACAATATTTTCACACCGACATGTGCCGTCTCACCTGTATATGAGCTTGACATAAGAATACCCCTCCACCAGAACAAAGCTGCTCCAGTCCCTCAGCAGAGACGTGAGGGCAGAGTGTGAGATCCGACACTGGATGGTGCTGTATCGCCCGTTGTTTCCAGCTGTGTGCAAGTGTTTGGGTACAGGCCTGCAGACACAAAGGGATCGCTATTAAATAAGTACCAGAAAAACATTCTTCACAGCTATAAGATCAGGATAGATAACTTTTAACTTATCTATTCCATGCAACGGGGGATCTAGTTAATGAAGGACAAAGTATTCAGGGTGTAAAGGTCTCACATGTCATGTTCAAGGATGATGGCGATGCGATGCATGTGCAGCCATCTCTGCCAGAAGTTGGCATCCATGGAAAGTATAGGTTTCCAATAGGAAGCAAACTGAGATTGAGACGAGTCTTTGGATCCACTGTGCTGCTGGGAGAGAACCTACAGGAAGCAGATTCAGTTCAAGGTCAGAACATACAGCGCTGCAAAGCTTAGTAATTCCATACAACGGCAACAGCATAAAATGAGAACACAGTGAATTTATTGTCAAGTTTTTACCAGTGGCTTTAGGTTTTTCTGAAGTCCTGTCTGACTCTGATAACTTTATAGATAAAACATCCTCATTTGAGTTCATCATCAGCAACAATCTTTCAGCTGAATGCAAAGGCGTTGGGGAAAGACTAATCCAGCATTGTCTATTTTTTTTTAACACAATGCCTACTTCAAAACATGCGAGTTAAATATGAGAATGAAGGTTTCCACTGTACCGGGGTAGTAGAACCTGGAGGTATGTAGAACAGAGGAACTCCATTTTTGGTGCTCTCTGGAATCATGTAGTTCTCAGGAATCGAATTAAATGATTGGAGATGAACCAACATCTGATCGGTCTGGTTAATACTGGAAAAACAGAAAGTGTATGTTTAATTGAAAAACACTCAATCTGAACTACAACTGAATTTACACATCTGTAGCAGACAGATGTTGCACCTCTGCAGCGTGTTCCAGAAGCGACGGATGACGGATGTACGATACGGGCTGGTGATGGGCTTCCTCTGGGTGCAACTGATGTCATGCAGGATGTCGTAGCTTCCCTCCATCGTCACCTCAACCCTGGTGGTTCGCTTGGTGAGATCCAGCGGCCAAGAGGCAGCAGCGAGGTACTCGATGTGCATGTTGTGCTTCCATAGCAACACTAGCTTCACTTCCAGCTGAGTCCCACCTTAACATTAAAGCAGATACATTACATACCATGAGGTAGAGGAGGGTGAATCTGGCTCCCTATCAGTATTAGATGCCAGCAATAATTCTCACTGATCATCAAACTGGTTGGTAGAGCAGAGCTCAATTTAAGAGAATTACTCAACTATTCATTGCTTGTTTTCATAGACTATATGACAATCAAAACCATGATTAAAAGCATTCATTCAAAGCAGAAGAATCATGTTAACATATTTAAAAGCCATGTCACTACACACTGACTACAGCCTTTAACCCTAGATGGTTAATTGATAATCAACTGAATTAAGGCCAGTGTGTCTGCAGAATAAATCTGTTGGATTTTGCAGGGGTTCAGAGGTGCAAGTCTACCTTTGGTGAGGCTGATCTCTCGGATAGTGTAGCCCTCCCTGAGTCGCACTGATACCACGCTGATCAAATGGGCATGGACTTCCTTCTCTGTGTGCTTCTTCCTTCGCATGACCAGGGCTGGGTTCCCACTGGCTGAGACCAGGTGCTCGTTGAATAGCTTGTGCTGGGAAACTTCAAAGATAGATAGAACTTTATAGATTGAACTTGATGAATCCCTCGGGAAGGTTCCTCTGGGAAATTAGTGAAGAAGTGAAGTAGTGAGGATATTAGTGTTCTCAGTTTTGTTTGAATTGTTATATTACAAATTGCGAGATTAGAGGGAAAATCTGAATGCTGTGACAGATGAGACACTTGCACCATGCTGCTAAACTGGGAAGAAGTACAAGATGGTCCTTTTCCTGTAGAATAGAACTGTTGACATTATCCATACTGACAGTCAATGGATGGACTAAGTATCACTAATGAAAATTAATTAAACAGGATAACAATTTCTCACAGAGCTAAATTAAGTTGGTTTAATCAGAATCATCCAAATTCTAGATGTAGTACATCTAGTATCTAAGACAGTAGATGTCTTACCACAGAAGTACTCTGAGTTCATTGACTCAGGGGTCTTGAGGAAGGAATAGGTTAGGAAGGCCTTGTGGTAGGCATTCATCTCCTGACAATCCAGGTCCACCTCAGGACAACTGGGCAGGTATGAACCAAAGGTGGCTAATGAAATGAACTTCATCAGCTCCACGTTGGGAATGTAACCAAAACTGCAGTCATAAGAATAAGCACCGCCCACCTAAGAAGGGAAAAAGAATGCACAAGGACATCTTTAAAAATGACTGACTCTTCATCATTTAGATTAGATTCAATTTATTCGTCCCATTCAGGGAAATTTCCATTTTTTAATCATGAACTGTTTTCAGGTCTGTGGATTCATGTTTTCAATGGCTGAAGTTCTGTACATTGGCCGTGGCAAATCTGACCATATTTGGAAAAGAGGGTGGAGCCAGAGGAGCAAATTCTAATGCTACCAGTGGGGAAAAAGCATTTGCTCAACCAGAAGAAGGACAATCACATCCCACTCTTAGGTCAGTAGTGACAACTGGACCAAGTTTATGACATTACATCTGATATTATAAAAAAGGAGAAACTCAATTAATTGAGACAAAATGACTTCCTTTACAAATATGTGTGTAAGATGAAATAATAGCCTCATCCATACTATACATTTAGTTTTACTATTAAAATGAAGGAGAACATGGGTAATACACAAAGACACTAATAAGATCATATGATATTCTGTACCTGTACAAAGGAGCAAGCAATGGTTCCACTCCTGAGTTGGTTCAGTAGAGTTTCACACATGGCTACGTCAGGAACACTGGTCAC
>JAPTHA010000019.1:15891914-15903050 GCA_029814585.1 Gymnapogon annona | reverse complement strand
CCACCGGTCTTCAGATAATACGCTGACTTCAGTACTTATCCCCTTCCTTCCTCTGCTGCTTATTCCCTCTCTTTGTCACTCTCTCTCTCCCTTTCTCTCTGCCTCTCTCTCTCCCTCCCTCTCTCTCGCTACCTTCCTCTGTCTCTCCCTTTCTCCCCCTCTTCCTCCCTCCCTCTCCCTCTGTCTCTCTCTCTCCCTCCCTCCTTCTCTCTCCCTCTCTCTCCCGCTTCCTCCCTCTCTCTCCCTCTCCCGGTCCTTCTCTCTCTCTCTCCCTCCCTCTCTCTCTCTCTCTCTCTCTCATCTTAACTCGCTCGACGGTACAAACCCTCCAATGTTTATACGCCACCGGTCTTCAGATAATACGCTGACTTCAGTACTTATCCCCTTCCTTCCTCTGCTGCTTATTCCCTCTCTCTCTCTCTCTCTCTCTCTCTCTCTCTCTCTCTCTCACTTCTATCCTCCCGTACTTCACACGTGTCACCTCTCAGGTTTTTATTTAACCAAACTTGTCCAAATCTGGGTTGTTTTTTTTTTTTCCCCCTCCATGTTTGCTGTCATTTTCCGTTGCGTGTTTTCAAGCTTCCACACACACATGGAGATTGGGTTGCCAGTCAGGTGACAGCCAGAGGAATGTGACACGACGAGACGGGATGCCAGACGTAGGGGTTTTAAGAGAAAAAACTATGACGGAGAACACACGGCTTTTATTCTTTTTTTTTTTTTTTTTTGTATAATATCCCAGTTCATCCCAGTTTGAAATGACTATAAGGCCCAAACTGTTGTAGCTGACGCGCAGCTGCACAAGAAGGAAAACACCTCAGAAAAACTGGCAACCCAGGTCTTGGGTCCAGATAATAGATCAGGGCTGATTATGTCCAGTCTGTAAATGTTCAAAAACCTCCATTACTTTCAGTGTTTTTGGCGTCGACTCTTTATCTGCGGGCGTGTGTGTGTGTGTGTGTGTGTGTATATATGTATATGTATATATATATATATATATATATATATATATATAGACAGACTGACTTTAGTAAGGTGATGAATGTTTTTGGACAGGGATGATGCTGATCCGCAATGACAGTGGTCAGCTGATGTTGGTTTCCCACCAGGCTTTGGCACAGGCACCAAGGGCCAGCTGTGGCCAGCAGGCACCCAGGATGCTGACCCCCCAGGTGTGTGTCTTTGATTTCACTTTATACTAAACATGCTTAACGCAATGACAGGTCTCTGTACCACTGTGGTCGTTACCAGCTGCCAGGTCTGATTGTGATTCAGGTAACCTCAGCACCTGCTGCCAAAACTAAGGAGAAGGTGACAGTTATCAGAATGATGGCCCCTCCAAGCTTCCAGCCAGCACCAGTACAAAAGACGGCTATGGTGAAGGTAGAGCATCACTCACTACAGCTGCACAAAGAGCTCAGGCCTAATAGAACAACATCTCCGGATGGATAATCTGACAGAACTCTGTCTTTCGGTTGTATATTTTTTCTATGTTGATATATTGCTGCTCAGGTGATTGGTGTGACGCCTAACCAGGCTTTAGTCCAGACCGTCAGTTCTGTGCCAGATCGGGCGAGTCACCCTCATATTCTGACAGCTATCACAGAAACCAAAAAGGAGCCCACTCCCATTTTCAAGCAGGTCAGTCAACAATTGTTTGTCAACTTTAAAGAAGTGACGTTTTTCTAAAAATATTTATGTAGCTGTCAAACTATTTTTTTAAATCACTAAACTGAACAGTTTAATTACAGTTTGCCATGATGTGTCAGTCACTTACTGCCTTTGCTTTGCTGTAAGTAATCACTTTTATTTTCTTTCTAAAATGTATGAAAAATCTAAACATGGAAAAGTAATGTTCCGTCAACACAGAGGAAGTGTATTTTAAAGCTTCCTAACAGATAATTTCCTCCAAGATATAAATGTTCAGTAAAATCACCAAGGTGTGTCTTTGAAATTTCCCCAAGTGGGATGAATAAAGGTATATCTAATCTAAATGTGTTTTTTTTTTTATCTTTATTAACAGGAATAAAAAAAACACTTTATGAAACTACCTTTATGAATTACCAACTAGACTATACAATTGCACATCACTTTCGATGGTAATGACATCATCTTCCCTCTTATTACATATACGTACTCCAACAGTGTCAGCTGACATGCTGCTGACAGTAAACTGCAGATTTTGAAGGTGAAAAGAAATGGGTGTTTATAATTCCAGGTGCTTAAACTCTCAAGTGCTTGTGATGTGATAACAAGAAAAGGGTCTAAAATATGCATAGAAAATTGTGTCAGTTCAAGAAGGCTGTTTATCTGTCCAACAACAGGAGACAATGGAAAGTGTGAAGAAGTGCAAGAACTTCCTGGTGACTCTGATCAAGCTGGCCTCCAGTGACTCCAGGTCTGCAAATATAGCCAACAATGTGCGAGGTCTGGTCCGGAGTCTGTTGGTAAATCCTCATTCTTCATCAGTAGGAAGGAGGGAGTCACATTTTTGTTAACTTTGTTTCTGACGCATGACAAATGTTGATGTAGTGTTAAAGTGCATCACAGCACTTTCCTTATCTCTTGCTGGGAAGAAAAACCACTGATATTTTCAGTTTTTTTGAGTTCTGTTGGAGGTCTGATAATGTATTAAATATGATTTGTGAAGTAACCGTTCCCTTTCTGTTCTCCAGGAGGGGAAACTTGAAGCAGAAGAGTTTACGGAGCAGCTCTATCGTGAGCTGAAATCAACTCCACAGCCCTGCCTGGTGCCTTTCCTCAAGGTGACACAGCAGCGTTCACTCCACATGTATGCATCTTCTGGAATATCTTGAAATTCTACAATTTAGGAGAACAGACTTCTGAAATTGAGGATAGAGCCACACTACAAATGTCCTTGGCTTTGAACTGCACGTCCACCTTTTCACATATTTCACATTGTTCCAGTCATTCCATGTTCATTACACTGTGTAGTCAGAAACAAATTGGTTTCTGGCATAATTTTGTGATTAAATATTATCTTCTTTCAGAAAATAAAAAATGCGAAATGACATTTTCCTATCTGTTCCTCTACGGCTGTCAGAAAAGTCTCCCCGCTGTGCGGCGTCTTACTACAGACCCACAGTTATTCATCCAGCAGGCTTCAACCTCCAGCGGAAGCTCTAGCACTTCCTCCTTGAAGCAGTCTGACACAGGGCAAAGCATCAAGGCCACCCAGCAGGTAGATGTCTGTCCACTGGTGTGGACTGGAAGCTGGTGGCTTGTTTATGATGATGTTTACTGTCAAACACAGGTGATCCATCCGACCATAGCATATACAGCCAAGATCAGCAGACCCTCCTCCTCTAACCTGCAGTCGGCAAAAAACTTTGCAGGTAACTGAGCCCTGAGTGAACTTGTTCATTTCAAATAAGCCCAGTGACATCAGGCTTCATTTATATAGCCAGGCCATCCCACTTTTTTTTTTCTAAGTAAAACTCAGTTTTTATTTTTCATGTAAAACTGACTCATGTCCTCCCACCTCATCTCCCTTCAGTTTTTCCCAGTGTTATCCCTGTGTAAACATTTCAAATGTGTGATGACAGGAAAAAGTGAGAGGTGACAAAGTTGCTTTAACACATTTTTTAACTTTGACAGAGTGCCAGTTCTGTCACTGCACTGAACTCCTCCCGCTCACTGCTGTCACACATACTCTAAATACAGGCTGATTAAATAAGATGTTAACCTGCAGTTATTCCAGGACATGTGCAGGGCTAGAAAAAAAGCATTGATTCCAGCAGCACAAAGAAAGGTTTAGAAAGTACAAGTCCCTAGAAATCCAACAGTTTCATCTGTGTTGCTGTAGGCAGTTATGTGAAATGTTTCTGTATTTAAACACAGATGAGTGGGGGATGTTATGCACTCAAACTAAAAATGAGATCTTCTATAGCCAAGCAGAAAGCTTACCAGATTGATAGCTATGACCTCATCACAACAGGGCAAATGCTCAAAGAAGCATTGCTTTTTTTGAGTATTGAGGAATTATTAGTAGAGGAGATCTTCAGAGCATGTACTTAAATAGTATAACTAATGTCACAGTCTGAAAATTCTGCACTAAAAGTAGAAAATCTGCTTAAAAAACAGATACTTCAACAAATGGACTTGGGTAAAATTCTCGCTATGAATCCAATAACTAAAATAACAACTATAAATTGGTAGTAAAAGAGTCAGTTTTACTACTAAATCATGTTATCAGATTTATTTAACTGCTGCATTAATATTTGTCTTCTATTTTGCTGCTGTACATTTTATGGTTGAGTATATAGGTATCACGTTTGCTGACATAATAATCTCACAGATATTCTACAGTGACAGAGCCCCAGTTGTCAGCGACCCCTTGACATTCTTGTGCAAAAGCATGGGTTTGCTTGTAGAACACATGACAACTGTGTCTGTGTTTTTAGGAGTCCACAGTCCTGCTTGTTCCCCTGAAGCTGACAGGTTATGAGACTCTAAAAATCAAGGGTTCCCTTTCACAGTATATGACCGGGCTACATTCAATGAAGCAGCTCTTATTCCGCTCAATGAAAAGCCACAGTGTCGTTGACATTGTGTTTTGTGTTTTCACAGGACCTTTTCCTATGAAGCAGCCCCCAGCTGAGGAACCACCTCATTCTGCCCGATTTGCATTCAAGGATACCTCAGCATCTTACAAGTAGTACACACACACACACACACCTGGTGTTCATTTAGATTCAGATTTCCTTTAATTGTCATTGCACAGACACATACAATGATCTGGCAATGAAATGTCATAAAGTAGCACAAGAGTAGGAAAAAAAAAGAGCAAAGCAGATTTACAACAAATTGAATTCTTGCAGAACATAGACAATATACATGACTGAAGTCCCGGAGATGATAACGATAATGAGGGTTCTTCTGGAGCTGAGAGATGTAGTGACTGTTGTCACAGGCCACCGTTAGCATAGTGCTTTAGCTGCTAACCGTTGTTCCTAGCAGCAACAAACAGATCACAACCGTAACTCACACGCATCTCCAGTCCCCCTCTCCTCCTTCTTCATTCCGCTTTCACCTGTAGAAAACCAACCAAAAAACGAAAGAGTCCGGTGGAGTCCTGAGCCAGGAGTCCCTCACAGCCGGGCCGCTCAGTTTAGTACCTGCGCTGCAGCTCATTAGCCCCCATCACGATGGTAGAACGGTTGTAGAACAGTTGGTAGAATTAACCGTTACACACCCGAACTGAATGGAAACCCCAGTTGTGCCGTCACCTCCACATCCTGGTACATAACGCCGGATCCGCAACCGCTGTACTGGATGCTGTAGTCATGCGGGTCGCTCTCCGGTGTACACCGCTGTTGCTCATCCCAACTGTAGACGGAGTGGATCCCACTTTGTTGTTAAGGGGGTCCGTGAAAGTAGCAAACCAGCTTCTACATCACAAAAACTTCAAAAATGACACATGTCCATGTTGTACAAGAGTCCAAATAACACGACCACAAGAGTCGGGCAGAAAAACTTAAAAGTAGGAAAAGTTGGGAGCTGCTGTACAGGCAGCCTACTCGGGTGCCATGTTTGTTTGTATTATAGTATAATACTCTATGTACTTGACATCATGGCTGAAACTGTTGCTTTTTAGCCTCCTGTACACGTGCCTATGTTTCCCAGATCGGATGACGACATAAACGATGTTGCATCAATGGCTGGAGTGAACCTCCGAGAGGAGAACGCACAGATCCTGACTACCGTGGTCGGCTCCGTGGAGCAGTCATGTCAGGATCAGCCCTTCCTCTCACCAAGCCCAGTGCTGAGCAGAATCCTGCACACAGGTACAGCAGCTGCTCAGAGCCGCCCGCATCACAAGCACAGCCATTTCCCTGGAAAGTTTCTTTGGCACACATAGCTGATTGTTGTTATAACTCTCCCCGTTTTATGCCTCCTGCATAAGGGAAGGCACTCGGAGTGACAGATGTGGGTCCAGAGGTTGTGGCGCTGGTCTCTCATGCTACCCAGGAGTACCTCCATGGGCTACTGGAGAAACTCACTTTGATGGCAGAACACCGCAAGTCAGCCCTCAAGGTACGGCACTCTGATGTAAGATTGAACAGTTGTTTATGTGCAACATGAAACCCACCTGACTCCAGACTTAAAAAGAACCGTGGCTTCATTTTTGTGCTCAATAGCTACCAAGTGGTGCGATTATGATTTTCAGATTTTTCTGTGCAAGTTGTATCGACGCAATTTAATGGTCAATGGAAAAATGACTGTTGGTTTAAGAAGTACCGGAGCAGTAGTCACACTCCAGATGTGAAATTTCACCTTTAAGGTGAGCGAGGATAATTTCCTGTCTGGATAGCTCAGTTGGTAAGGCACCAGGCTGGTGAATAGTGGATCCGGGTCGATCCCCGGGATGAGCGTCCAGTGGGTTGTGTCAGGAAGGGCATCTGACGTAAAAACTCTGCCAAATCAAATATGCAGCTTAAAGCCAAGAGAAAAGCCAAGGTGAGCGAGGATTACCTTGAGCCTGTGTTTGATCCTACAGGGTGATACGTGGTCGACAAAAGTGAGTGATGTGCGCTCCCAGCTTCGTTTTCTAGAGGAAGTGGAGAGTTTGAAGAAGAAAAAGAAAGATGAAGAGGAGAAAGAGCGACTGTTGCGATTGGCCAGGGTAAGCCGAACCACAGAATTAGGACTTGAACACTTTTGTTTTTTTGACCTTATTATCATCGAACTGCTTTAAAATGCTTTTAGTTTCTTAATATTTTATGTTTCAGTCACACAAGCATGATTTCCTTTTCGTTGTACGTTTTAAAAATGGTCATTAGCCAGTCCACATATGTGTGTTGTGTGTTGGTCCACAGCGTCGCTCACACGTGGAGGATCCAGTGCATCAACAGCTGAAGCAGCGAGCTAAAGAGGTGCACTTGTGCTTTTATTCTCTTGTGTTTGCAGCTGCTAAATTCTTTGCTGTGCTCAGCATCCACATCTTTACTTGTATTTGTGTGGCATTCATATTCACGCACCAACCTTTTTCTGTGAGAATCTGTCTATTCAGTTGTGGCTTGTAGGTTCAGTGGACACTATGAAAGTGGAGTAATTTATATCATTCAGGTGCATTCAGACCAACTCAAGGTTGAACTAATAATGGACCGTAGATGGTATTGCCTTAAAACTGTAATCCTCAGAAACCAATATTGTAGAAAAAAAATCCAGCATAAACTGCATTGTCTGTTTAACCTTCACGTTTACTACATCTACAGTCATGGATTCTGATTTTCTCTCGCGTTCTTGAGTATGTTTAGCTGATACATTGGCCATTTTTCCCCAACATTGTTGCATTTCTAATCTAAGAAATAAAGCCCAGGGGCCTATTGTACAATCCTGTGTATGCACAAAAACCTGGCATGTAAACCTTTCCACATTCATGTTCAGATGTATCAGGAGTGAAATGACCATGGTAATATGCGATCCTCCACGCTGACTTCATAGGTGATGTACACACCTTTCTAGTGCATTTGATCCATTGGCGGCACTTTGGGGAATTACCATTTTCACATTATTAACAGTTTCCATCATCACCTCTGGGTAACATCCACATCAGAGATACACAAATGTAAAATTAACATATCGGCTTGCCATCCTGCTGCCAGGGTAACACCTAACCACACCACTCAAACCAGATGCAGGACCCATTGATGCCAATTCTGCACAGGAGACCATTTGTGACAAACGTGAGACATACGTACATTTAATGCAGTTGATGTCAGTCAGATCATTTCAAAGTCGGTCGCCGATTGCCCTCCGGGTATGACACTGCGGTTCTTGAGACTGGAAAGCTGGATGAAGACACCACTGTGTCATTGCTTAACGTCATCTGATTGGCAGAATCCCACCTGGAGGCCCCATTTATACTCATTTGCATATTTAAATAGGAGTGTGGTAAGGGTATGCCAACATATGTGGCATACCCTTTGTATACCATACCCTTTGTTGCCACATATGTTTGTACATCCCAATCAGTTCCACGCTGATTGGGATGTACAAAAGGAATGTGTCCGGATTTAGGCAAACAAACAGTTTCATACATCTGAATTTTTTTTTGATCATACAGTTTTATGGATTTAAGCATATACCAACTTTCAGTATCAAATCCATGTAAGTCTTTGTACATGAGGCCCCTGGTCATTACTCATGTTGCACTTTAAACTCTAGAAAACACAAGACCGAGAACTCAACCTCTGATTTGTTTTGTCTCCACTTCAGCTGCAGCCATGACTGAATGGGATGTCTTCTGGCTCTGTCATCTGTATGTCTCTACACTCACCTGCAATATAAAGAATGCAATATTTACACAGGTCTATTTAATCTCTTGAACTCGATATACACTGGACAAAATAGAAGGAAGGTGAATTTAATTAAATCCCTCAGTTTATGGGAACAGAAAATATAGGTACCTGGGCATAAAAGATCATATGTAGGAGTGTATAGTGTATCTTTAAGATATTGAAATAATGGAGAGGTAAATTTGTTTGAAATGGTGTAGGCTAAAATAAGTGCCAGCTACTTTTGTTCCTTATTGAACATGTAAACTAATATGGACTTAACCAGGCTGTAAATTGCAGTCTGATTGGCTGGCAGAGGCATATGTCTATCAGGCATAAAGTCTAGTACATGCTAATTGTGCGTTTCGTAATGTGATAGTGTGTGTAATGTTTTCCGCCTGCAGTCCAAGTGAGGTGTGAAGGAGATGAAAGGCAGCGGCACAACTGTGGTTATTTACAGAAGCAGTATCACAGAGGTTCACCACAGCAACAAAATCTGTTCAGTTACATGCCCTGCTCTCATAAACCCACCCACACACACACTCCACCGCTTCACACACTCCACCGCTTCACACACTCCACCGCTGCACTGTATACACACAAGTCAGGTACACTTTGTGCTGGAGAGTGCAGCGCTAATTGGAAGTGAGCTGAATTAAAGCTTGTTTCTTAGCTTGAATAAAATGTGGAGAGAACAAGTTGGGAAGGGAAATGAACAAAAACGCTTTTTATCAGGTGAAGGTTGACTTTTTAATACGTTGATCATGTCCTTGTGATGTGGGGTGATCGCATCTTTTCAACTGGGAGTTAACTGGAGTTGTTCAAGGCCTAGGTCTTCTTTTCCCTTCATGGCTCGCTACAGAGAATCACTTGCCTCCATCTAACCCTGTCTTTTGTATCCTCTCCTCTCACACAAACTCCCTTCATATCCTCTCTCACTACGTCCATAAACCTCCACTTTGGTCTTCCTAGGTGATGCCTGCCACTTCAAAACTCAGCATCCTTCTACCAATATATTCCCTCTCTCTCCTCTGGACATGTCCAAATCATCTCAGCCTGGGGTCTCTGACCTTATCTCCAAACCCTCTAACATGTGCTGTCCCTCTGACGTACTTGTTCCTAATCCTATCCATCCTGGTCACTCCCAGAGAGAACCTCAGCATCTTCATCTCTGCTCCCTCCAGTTCAGCCCCCTGTCTTTTCCTCAGTGACTGTCTCTAGTCCATACAACATGGCTGGTCTCATCACAGTTTTATACACCTTTCCTTTGATTTTAGCTGAAGCTCTTCTATCACACTTTTCTCCACCCTTTCCATCCTGACTGTACACGCTTATTCACCTCTTTTCCACAGTCTTCATTGCTCTGGACTGTTGATCCTAAGTACTTAAATGACTGTAATTTTTGAGTCTGCATTGGTTATACTCAGACATTCAAAGGATTTCCTTTCATGTATGAGAGCATGCTTACTTGCATTAATTTTGTTTTATTGGCCAAAAAATGTATATATTAAACTTTATGCAAAATATTCTGATATGATTGTCTCATCACAATATTCAACAGCCTTTTTTACTGTCGATAATATTTGATGTATTTATTTATGAATTACAAAGTCTTTACATCCAGTTCTTATACATATCGTATAGTTGAATATGTATAATTATTGGACCACCACTTGTCGTTTCAGTTACAACAGGAGGAACAAGCTCAGCTGCAGCATAGAGAGGCCAACCTCACCGCTCTGGCTGCCATCGGACCACGCAAGAAGAGACCCCTAGAGCTCACCGAGAGCCAGGTGAGTCTAATCCTGAATATGGTAACTTGATGAGCCTTTAAACAACTCCACTGTGTTGACTTTTAAAACTCCTTCCCCTGTCCAGCGTCCATCACTTCACACCCATTGCAAACACAGACACAGGAAAGGCCCACAGCTGGGCACAGCCAGCATGTGTCGACTGTTAGTTTAGTTCAATGAGTCTTTAATGCTCTGTGTGTTTAAGTTTGGGCCCTGCAGGCTGTAGGTTTAAAGACGAGGAGGCTCCGTTAACTGCACACATTTCTTCTCTGCCTTTGAACTCCATTACCCAGCGGAGTCTGCAGCCTCTGCCTTTTTCCTCCGCCAGCCACAGGGCTTCCTTTACCCCCGCACAGGCTAAACATCAGCAGGCACAGAACGCGCTGGTGACGGGAAGTATGGAGGGGTTTGATGGGAGAGTTTGCAGAGCGTTGAATGTCTGTCAGGGTAGAACTTCACTCTAGATGATGATGATGATTTTTTTTTTCAGCTTTTTCCCTTTCGGGGTCGCCACAGCGAATCCAATTAGCATATTTGATTTTGCAGGAGTTTTCACTTCACTCTAGATACCACAGTGATATTTTTATGGAAGAACTTGTATTTAAAATGCCAGACGCAAAAAAAAGGGCCCCACCTTAAGAGCGGAGTCTTGTGCCTATTGTCTGTTCTTCTTTGGCATCTAGGTGTGGTTTATTGACCAAAAAAATGGGATTGGGGGGAGGGGGAGTTCATACTCAGGTTGTTGGATCACAGTTAATGGTACGATTCAATAAAACGCAGAAAAACCCTTAACACAAATGCCATAGTTTCTTTGCATTGGGAACATGGATCTGTGCTGTTGACTTTGTATCCTCAATGTCGACTCAATTCCTCTTCTTTGAGGGCCTCAGTGTAGGTCAGTGCTCACTATCGAAGGGATCATTGAAATACTCACAAATACAATAACACTGATCAATTCCAGTCAATAATCTGGGAACTCTTGAGTAGGATTCATACTGGAGTTACCTATGATTTAAAGCAGCCCCTCATTTACAAACGCATAA
>JAPTHA010000019.1:15859281-15885630 GCA_029814585.1 Gymnapogon annona | reverse complement strand
TATTATTATTAAAAATATATTATTAATGAATATGAATAGTAAGGTATTGTGTGTAAATGGCATGGCACCGGGTTGTAACCGTTGCGGTGGTTGCACCTGGTGCAACGGCTGCACCGGGCGCGGCGACCACACCAATGGGGCGCCAGGTTCTTTGTCAGTTCCTTTTGTTTCTGTGTTATTAGGCTACTGAGTAGACTAATATAACTCTGTTGAACTTGACTTTATGTTCAGGTGATGCAGTTGTATGTGTTTTGATCTAAATGCATCATGTGTAGAAACATTGATCAGAATTATGGTTTTAAGAGGTGGATTAAGTTGGGGAGGGCATCACTGCAGGCCCAGGTCTGAAATGCACAGCCCGCCACTGTCAGAATGTAACAAGAAAAGTTGTAGGTTTACTTTCTGGAATAACCATTCATACAAACAGGAAATAAAGAAACCACCCCTTTATCAGGAGGCATTGTAATAGTCCCGTTATGCAAAAGATGTTGAGTATCATCACAGAAGTCGTCTCATTGTTATGAAACCAACTGTTTTCACAAAATCTGCTTATTCAGGGACTGTGCCACTTTTGCCAAAGGACTGAAGTGGCTGCACATGTAGATTGAGATCTTAGGACTTTATTCATCTCCACATTTCAGAGCACCCTCTGATGGACTATGAAACATACAACATGTATGCCAAAAGTGTTGCTAGATGACCCAATACTAGACAGATGGTTTTAATCTCTATTCACTTTTTATGTGTCTATAATGGTTAGATGTGGATCAAGGGAGTTGCTCATCGTCTCTGTGGAGGTAAAACCACACTGAGTTGCTGTGCCCTCAAAGAGAAACTCCCTGAGAAGTGCTCCATTAGTTTGTTTGTCCCCTCCCTGCTGCAGTGAACATGGCTGACATTATCTGTGTGTTTGCCCTCAGGAGGGCTCTGTTCTTCTAAACTGCTGCTGCCCGTCTCACTGAGATTTCCCAAGAGACTATGACAGATAATGAAATGTGTTAGCCATCACTTTAGCTGCACACAACAGAAGTACGGCTGCATTGTCAACATTTTTAGCACATTTTGTGACTCTTAGTTATGGTAGTTCCCTGTCTGTATTTGGGTTTTTCTTTCTCTGCAGTATAAAACAGAATTCAAGTATTGTAGGATGAACAGACAACCAGCCTGTATTATTACAAACTACTACATTACGTATACACTTACATGTAGACTATCTAAACAAAATGAAGTTACACCTATATTTAGTCAGGCAAATATTTATCACTTAATTACTGCACTGATGAATGGTTCCGTTGCAACATTATTTAACTGATCCCGTGTCAGAAAACAAATCTCACTGTCTTGGAAAAAGCTTGTGGTAAATCATTGGCCCCTAACAAGCAAAAACAAAAAAGAGGCACAAAATTCAAAATTGTCCAATAATCATGAAAATCTGGAAGGACAGCGAACCAGAGTGAAGCATCGTCCTTCAGGAATAATTTAGGTAAAAAAACAAACAAAACATTATTCTGTTTATGGCTAGGTTTATTAGAGACTGCGAGAGTATTTTCAAAAGATTGGGTCTAAACTGCTGTGAGGTATTTAGTAAACCACTGACCAATGAGGCTAATCAGAAAAAGACCTCAGATTAGCAGAGAGTGTAGAGACTGGACTTAGATTCAGTGGAAAAACTTGTGTCGTCTAATGAGTTCAGATTGACTTGCCGTTCAGAGTGAGCGGTGCATTAAGACGAGAAGAGGCAGATGGAAAAATATTACCCATTATGCCTAGTGCCTATAGTACAAGCCTTTGGGGGAAGCGTTATGGTCTGAGGTTGGTCCAGTTGATCAGTTTTTGGCTCAGTATTAAAATCAGATTATCTGAACCTGGATTTACTGAATTCAATCAACAATGGTACGGTACATCTCTCACATGAGGACAATGGCAGGTCAACACAAGTTCTGCCCACAATTTGGTCAACAAATTGGTCCAGTTTAGTGCATTTATGGCATTTTTTCTTTCTTTTTTTTCACTGAATATGCCACTCTTCTGTGTAATTAATACACAAAGCAGAGTTAATGGTGTAAACATGTCCACTGCTGGTATCTTTTAAGCAAAATGTTGTAGTTCATTGGGGTTGGGTTTACCTGGACAGAGTTGAGGTGGCAGTAGCTGCTGAGTGGGAAACGAATGACGTGTGTGGAGTTATGGTTCCAGCTGGCATTCAGGGAGTTGTGCATGACCTCTTTGACCTCAGGGAAAACCTCCTCAATCACAGCCTGCTGTGCACTCACACTGATCTTCTCGCCAAGTTCTGGAGCCACATGAACCACAACACACTCACAGTCCTGGCACAGGTTTCTGCATTCCCTCTCGGTCCTCCAACGGTCCAGTTCGGCTTGCAGAGGAGCCAGCTGGAAAAAAGAGGCCTCCTCGTACAGCAGGGAGTACTCCTGCAAACACACACCATGAACCCGAAGTCATCAGCTTGAAATGGACCGACCTTCTCAAACATGTACATGAAAGAAAAAGCCTGTTAGGAGTGGGCTCTTCAGGATGATGGTACCCCCATATATAGGGAACAAGACCTCACTGAGTGGTTCGATGAGCTTCAAAACTATGTGACTCGTATATCATGATCTTTAAGTAAGCAGAAATGAACCCAACTGTTGGCAGATGACTGTGGGATATGATATTTTGGATGAATAGTGTGTATACTTCCTGTAGAGTTGGCACAAGTAGCACAATGAATGTGTTCTGGTGGTGTGTGGTGGACCAACACGTTTCCTCATATTCATGTGGAAATGTGTTCATATTTCACTTGGACCAACAAGTGAATCATTCTCAATTAAATAGCTGTAGATGCAAGGCAGATGTTTTTACAAAGAACTTCAGTTTAAAGTAAAACTATAAATCTGTTGGGATTCATTGAAATGTCTTTATACAGCTAGAGATTAGTATGAGTATTATGCAAAATGGTCAGAGTTAGGTCAAACAGTAGCAATAAGGAGATTATGTAATAAGTGTGACAGGTCTGTGTGCAGGAATGCCTTCTTCTGGGAGGTTTATAGATGATATGGGTCAGTAAAACCATGGGGAGGGATTTGGGAGCAACACTAGAGCTGCCTTGACGTCTACACAAGCTCCAGTCGTTTGAGTGTAACTTACAATAGTTACAAAAAGCTTTCAGAACTTTTTTTTTTAAGTCTGTCAATTTGATTTCAATTTATTTCCAGCCACTTTGATTTGGTCTGAATTTTATGACTTTTCAGTTTGGTCTAGATGAAATTTGGAGCCAGTGCAGAACAGAACAATAGGGTGTCATATGTTGTGAAATGCGCTGCATATAGAAGACATGGACTCGACTGTCCAGGCTGAATGTAGGCAGTATTAAACAAACGTGAACTATGAAAAAGTCCTCAGTAAGTTCCATGGGTGACGGTGAGTGTTGCCAAGTAATGTAACTAAAGACTACATTTAGAACATTCCAAACACTGACGCCATCGGTTGCTATTATGTACTTGTGCTTTTGCTTTGATTACATGAGTACATTTGATTGTAGATTATTGGACATACTTAAATGCAGTAAATACTAGATACTTAAAGACTTTTACTAGAGTAGCATTTGCACTTGTACTAAAGTAACTTTTTTGGAGGGTACCTGTACTTCTAAGTGTGACTTTCCAGTACTTTATACAACACTAGTAACTAAGAATGTGTGATCTTTTAGACTTTTGCAACCATCTTGTCAGTGCTGTATGCTTACATATCTACAGGTAGACCCAGGTGAAGGTAAAACACACACACTTGAGTTATTCTGTAGCATGTTTTTTGTTCATTCAGTTGCATTTGTTTAAACGCTTCTAATGACAAATTCTAGACTGTCAGTATATTGGAGAACTAAGTACAGTAGTGCATGTGTCTGTTGGACTAATATCCTTAATAACTACTCTTGACTCTGTCATCTTTGGAGTCCCTCCTGTGACACTGTCCATAACTGCTTAGTGGTAATTGGTAGAGGCACGCTGCGGTATACTGTGGTAGTACCTGATCCGAGCTCTAGACAGACACTCACTTTGAAGTCATCTGGGAGGAGGAGTTTCGATGTCCGGAGGAAGTTGAGAATATAGCGGAACATTGGACCGTCCCGATCCACGAAGTAGTGCTGCTTTAAACTGTCCAGAACTATGGGCTCCGTTCCATCGAACAGACGACCGATCCTGCCCGACACCAGAAGATGAAGACAGAGAAACCTGTTTAACAAATGCTGACCAAATGTTAGGAAGGTTGCGGCATCTGCGGATCACAGATGTCCAGTAAATGTGTCAATCTGTCTTCTGGAGCCACACCGTGGGACAGAATTTCATTATCACACACTGGAAATGGAAATTGCACTAGTACTGACTTTACCTGCGGAGGGCTGTTATGTTAATTTTTGTCTTTTTTTTTTCTTTCATGTGTATTTGTTTCATTAGTGTGATCTAATTTCCCACATATTTGTCATTAGAAATAGAGATACAGACACAAGCATACCACAAGACAACAAAAAATTATCACATAACTGTTCCATTAGCTAGAACCTGTGCCATGCAGAGAACATTGTTGTACAGAGCTGCTGCGCATCGCTGGAACAGATTGCCCTTCGCTGTTAGAAAAGCCCACAACTTAAGAGGTTTTAAAATTTTACAAAAATCTTTAGTATCACTTCCATTTGAGTATTCCCCTTAAAGTGTTTTGACTGAGAGTGTATGGATGCTATTGTTTTATTGTTTTTTACTGGTTTATTGATATCTTTCTTTAACTGTTTCATTGTTGTTTCTTTCAGTCTTTTAGTGTTTTATGAGTATTTTATATCTGTATGTATTTTATGTATGTACCCCAGGAAGACTAATTGCTACCTCATTGGCAACTAATGGGGATCCTAATAACAAATAAATAAAATAAACACATTTAAACCTTTGCACGTTTGCTTTGTAAAAGCATCAAAACTAAAGGTCGCCTAAGACTTAGTACTGTAGCTGAACACAAAGTTAACATTATAAAGGAAACGGCTATCGCCGCAGTTCGATAGCCATTAGGTCCCATCATGATGGTAGAGCGGTTGGTAGAACAATTCTACCAACTGCTCGACCAACCTCTACCATCGTGATGGGACCTAACGGCTAATGTCTATCAAGCTGCGGCACAGGTGCTAAGCTGAGCAGCCCGGCTATGAAGGAGTCCTGGCTCAGGACTTCATTGGACTCTTAGTTTTTTGGTTGGCTTTCTACTGGTGAGAGCGGCCCGATCGAAGGGGGGAGGGGCTACTGGAGATGCGTGTGAGTGAGTTACGGTTTGTGATCTGTTGCGACTAGGATCGACGGTTAGCAGCTAAAGCGCGATGCTAACGGTAGCCTGCGACGACAGTCACTACGTCTCTCAGCTCCGGAAGAATGCATCACTGCCCTCGTTATCGTTATCAACTCCGGTACTTCATTCATATATACTGTATACATTGTCTATGTAGTGCAAGAATTTCAATCTGCTCTGCTCTTTTTTTTCTACTCTGTGCTGCTTTATGACATTACGTTGGCAGATCATTGGTCTGTGCAATGACAATTAAAAGAAATCTGATTCTGGAAAAAAGAGGTGGCATCCAAATGAAAAAGGGCTGTTGCACTGAATTCCATATATCTCCATGTCTGAATATCACTGTTAGGTGGTACTTTCACATCTCAATCTATTATACCAGATACCCTGATTAATCTACATATATTTATATTAAATCCATTTAATTGTTTTTCATCAGAGCTAGAAAAAGATCTTAAAGACTCGGGAAGTCTTTTACATCACAGTCAAAAACACCCGAGGAGAGGTTAAAGGGAGGTTATTTGAGAGAAAGGCAAGTGAATGCATAAGTAAACTTTTTTTAACAGATCAAATAAACATTTGAGCTCTGCCATTCCTTTTTTTTTTTTTTTTTTTTAAATACATATATGTAACATGAGAAAATAACCTACTGGAAGAAAAAAGAAAAAAATATGGAACCATTTACAAACTACATGGGAAACTTACCAGCACACCACATTGGTTCAGCTCTATATACCTGAGCAGGGCTTGTAGGACTTAAGAAGTGTGAGGTTAACATACTGTATGTCTCTCTGTGACTCATGGGGTTCAATTATTTGTGCTTTTTTTTCTTGTCATTTTTTTGTTTTGTTTTCGTCCGCTCTCGCTGACCCTGCCATTGTGGGCTGGGAATGTCATTTTGTGGTGTATGAGTGTAACCAATATTGTCTTATGAAAAATCTAAATAAATATGAACAAAAAACAAGAATCTTTACATTATTTTACATGATTTTCTTACATATGTAAGTATTTTTAAGAGTTTCCTGTCACCCCATACCCAAGTCCTTTTATGTATGTATTATTTTAGCCCATGTAGTGAGACCCTGTCATTACTAACCCTGATACTGAAGAGGCTTCCTGTGTTTTAACAATTTTAGAGCAATGTTCAGTGCTTCCTCTCACCGTGACTCAGGGTACTTGGTGAGCGTTGCCAGGCTGCTGGTGTACATGTGTCCTCCAACGTCTATATGAACTGGCGCATTGGTCTTGGTGAGCTGCGCTGGCGTGGGGATGCCGGCTGAACCCACAGGAGACACGGGACTCGCAGAGACCAGCTGCTGAGTCGACATGTTACTGCCATGGCTGTCCTGTAGACAAAGAACACACACTGCAGTGGGTGTAGAGAAGCAGTGTCATAACAACTAGGATGTCAGTGCAGACCCACATGTAAACACCAGTATCTAATATATGCATCCCTAAAAAAAAAAAATCCCCCACTTATTTAGAAAGATTAGAGTTGCATCTTCTTGTCTTGCTTTAAATTAAGTGGAAGAGTGGATTCTTGTTGCCCAGCTTCCATGAAGACTAAATGCAGAATAACTTAACAATGTTTTCATATTTGGATTCCACCAGTGATGTAGATGTTGTATTTAAGGAGCTTAAGAACAACATAAAGTAATCATACCATGATATTCTGACCACTGTCAGCTCGTGTGGTACTAATTTTGATTATGTTATTACAATGGGACCTGTCAATGTAGCCGCAGTGAAAGAGGATATGAAGGTGGTTGGTGTAAGAGTAGAGGATCCAGAAGACAGGGTTAGATGGAGGCAAGTGATTCGCTGTGGCGACCCCTGAAGGGAAAAGCCGAAAGAAGAAGAAGATTACAATGGGACCTGTCAGTGGGTGGGACATAATAGGCAGCAAATCAACATTTAGACCTTAAAGTTGATGTATTGGCAACAGTAAAATGGGTAAGAGAATGAACAAGGAATAAATAATGACAACCAGGTCACTGTCATCATCTCCAGATCCTGTTCATTCCCAGTGTAAAACTGTGACGACCACGGGGAGGCTTTGACTCCGACTGGTCTAGGCAGATGCCCATCCTCCAGGGGTCGGGGTTTGCTCGAGGTTTCTGCCTGTGAAAAGGCAGTTTTTCCTCGCCACTGTCACTAATGTGTTTGCTCCTGGAGGATTCTGTTGGGTTTCTGTTGCGAACGGTCCGGGAGTTTGGTTGGACAAACTCTGCATGTGAACTGCTATTAGATTAGATGAGATACTTTTTTTAGTCCCAGACTAGTTAGGAGTTACTCTCGGTTATGAGATAACTGTTGTTGTGATTTGGAGTTGTATAAATAAACTTTGATTTGATTTTATTGTGACGCTCTGACTGTTCACCACTCGTTTCTGTTTGCCCAGGAAGCTGGAGGGCGTGGCCCAATCAGGCCTCACCTGGCTGACACCTAGGTGAGACCTTCAGTAGGACTGGGAGAATGGCTTCTGTCTCTCTTTGTTACCAGTTGTATCTATTGATTTGAGTTCATTAATCTACACTTTACCGCATTCAACCCTGACTTAGACGTTCACCTGATCTTTATGTAATGTATCGAGGCGACAGCGTAGTATTAACAAATGGACGCTCGTCTGAAGACAAAAGCTTAGTGTTGGTAAGTCTGTTAATATTTCCTTTTATACAATGTTCACATTTGGTACATTTTGTTAGTAACTATATCATTAAGTATAGTTTGGGGCAGGTCATGCAGGTTCACTTTACATTCAGTTTAGTTCCGAAGTGAATGTTTGTTGGCTTTTGGTGGTGGTTTTTTGTTTGGTTGAGGTAGGTTAAATGTCTAAACCGAAAGGACATATTAACTCTCGGGCACTAACAGAGGTTTTGCTGTGTGTCGTAGCCCTACAAATTTGCTGGCTCAGTTTAATCTCTGTTTCAATGTTATTTCCTGCTCACTATGAATGTTTTTGAGGGACACGCTGTATTAAACCCACTGTGCACTGCCTGCTGCACAGCTAGCGACGGTTAGTGGCTAGCTAATGAAAAATGTGCATCATTTAACAACTAATGAGTCAGATATTTTTATCAGTTGTTGAAAGAACACAAATCTGACAAAGTGTATTAGAATGTTTTCTATGTTCTAGACGTCTATGATAAATGGACAGAATGTTAAAAGGTTTGTTTGTCTCATTTGGATCAGGGTTGTATGACACACTTCAGTCTACTACCTATTTTCCTTGTATAGATCATAGGAAATGACAGCTGCAGGGTCCAATTACCTATTAAAAAAACTAGTATTTTAGTTGTGTTGTATACTGTATTGGTATTTGTCAGATGTGTAAATCTATCATTGGTATCCAAAGATAGGAAATGTGGAGAAACACTTTGGAATGTGCATTGAAACTCTCTCACCGACTTCATCTGAAAAGCCAGCTGAGAAAGATAAAGATGGGGAAACTAAAATCACTGTTAAGTGAACAGCTGCCTTTTTTTGCCCTGCTGTAGTAATATTCAGTCTAAATTGCGTCCC
The DNA here is from genome assembly GCA_029814585.1 of Gymnapogon annona. Lineage (NCBI taxonomy): Eukaryota > Metazoa > Chordata > Actinopteri > Kurtiformes > Apogonidae > Gymnapogon > Gymnapogon annona. The sequence goes on along the minus strand of JAPTHA010000019.1, from coordinate 15,876,780 downwards.
ACCATGACCGATGAGCATGTGGAAGTCGGCTTGAGGCAGGTAAAACCAAATAATGTACAGACTATATAACCTTGGATAACTTTCTTTGTCATCAGAGTAAAAGTCATCATAGGACGGAACTGATCAGATATGGATTGTATTGGATTGTGCCATAGCGGCTCATATAGTTATGGAAAGCATGCCTCTTAAAAAAGTGTACTCCGTTTATATCAATTTTTAGGTAGATCATTTTGACTTGGTCATTTTAAAAGTAGCTCCCAAACTAAAAAAGTGTGGGCGCTACTGGTGGAGATAATACACTGAATCTGAATAAACCCTTCATACAATCTCACTTAAGTAACTCCGAACCTACACTATAAGAGACTATAAGAGAAAAATTCTATTAATGCATCTCACAGTACTATTTATAAAGGGTTTAACACAGTAACAATAAATGTGCATTTCTGTTGACATAGCTGTTTATTATGGTAGCAGTGTGTATCTCTCAGGAATCGGTGAAATTCTATCCCTGAGAGGCGTCTGCATCAAGCCAGTCACACTGTACCACATGACATGCTGTCTGCTGCTTGGCAGGCCTCAAAGTAAAGTTTTAGAGGAGCATTGATGATTTAGAGACCTATCTGCCAGGCAGCCTCAGGACTGCCACACAATGCCAGACGCCTGACAGCAAGCAAAGAAATACAAGGACAGGGTGTCAGGCACTGGCATAAACATATGACTGTGCCCTGGCAGAGCCGCACAGCTACCCTACATTTCCTCGTAGGCGACTTAACAATGCCAGGTGCCTGGCAGGAAACAAAGCATTAGCTCAGAGAGGCAAGTGGCTGCCTGGTAGGAGGCCGCTGGCTGACAAGCTGGGAACAAAGGTCCCCTGGGCTCTCACTCAGCTCTCTGCTGGACCACTCTACCGCTTTCTGCAGTTCTGTTCCAAATTGCTCCCTTCAAACCAGCTAGTTTTTTTATTGTCTTCTATTCAGTATGGAGGCTTAAGAGGCTAGCTTCCAAGACTTTAGAAGACTGTTTAAGTGAGGGGGGCTTCTGACTAAAGCTGCAGTCAATTATTATTTAAATTACACATTCATTTTTATTTCTTTTTGATTTAGTCTTTATTAGAGGTTCAGTGTGATTTCATTTCTAAGTTAATAGTGAGCCCTGTTTACATGCACACTAACATTCCGGTCACTGTGTAATATAGCAGAATATTCATATGAACATGTGAATGGCATGCCATGTTTTATCAGATGACAGCATTTCTTTGATTATAAGGAATCTGATTCACTCATAGATTTCTCTGCAGTACTGTCTTCATGTATATATAGCATTAATCTAATTTATTTCTGTATTTTACATCTGCATGTGTAAAAGGAAATCCTCAAACACATGTAGTCAAACATGAGCAGGAGACTGTAATAGGAAGTTTGATTCTCTTGTTACAGCATATGCACATACCCCTAATGGAGTCTGACAATGGATTGACATGTCTAAACCAGGGTTTCCAATTATCCCAATTCTGAAGAGCGTGCAAACATGTTGGATTCAACTATGACCTTTACCTGGACAAAGAAGAAGAGGAAGAATTGACCTTTGCTTGCTTTCTCCCAGTAATTGAATTTTATTGGACATGTAAACCGGCTCAGCCTCTATAGTGTTGTGAAATGTTACTGCAGAAGAGGAACAGCAAAGGACAAATGAGACTGAAGAGCAAAAAAGTGAGCACAAAGAATAAAACACCATGTCCTCCACATAGATCAGTCTACGGATAAATATGATTATGCACATTGGACTTAAAAATGGAGTCTGTCTGGTTTGCATTGGTGTTTCCAATGATAATATAGACGTTGCATTCAGACCAGGGGGAAAGTAGTTCAGGTCGATCACATGGCATTGAAAATGAGAAAACCAGCAGGTAAAAGTTGCTGCCGCTGAGGCTGACTTAATTATCAGTGTTACTTGTGGCTGCTGATTGCATTTCTGAGTCTCGATTCTTTTCAGGATGTGACATTTGCTCCTGTGGGTGATGCTTGGGTGCAGATTTTTGCGGCCGGAGGCTCTCCTATCTCTTGTATTATAGAGGTCTACTGAGCACACGCCATTTACACCACCCAGAGAATATTATGGTAAACGGAGAGCATCAGGTGCTGGTTTTTGTGACCCAAACACAAAACGCACAACGTGACCGACATAATTTGTAAAGTTCACTTGAATCCAGTTCCTACACAGTACTCGCAGGCTGTATTAAGTATAGCTCATGTATTTAAATGCTCCTGTTTCTGTAAATCTACTCTATGATTGCTATTGTGGTCCTCTTCGTGGCAGACAGGTGGGGCGGGGCCTGAAAAACCCCTATTAACGAGCTGCCACTGCTAAAATCCATAACGAGAAGAGAAATCCCACTGTACAATTGAAGTAGGAGCAAACACTACCCTTGACTGCTCCACACAAATGAGCGTTCTGTTTGTAGTTTCAGTGTTTACGGTTCACTTAAGTGTGTGAAAAGTGCAGCAAAAGTACACGGAAAACCTACGCTAACAAGCAAACTGCTGCACTCCAGTCTTTATACTCTATTACTGTATACACACTCAGATCTGTGTGTTTATTAGGGAGAAAAAGAGACCAAGAGTTACACCTGCAACACACACAGAAGATACACCAAGTGTGTTCGCTGTGTGTGGGAGGGGGATGGGGGTGGGAGGTTGTGATCATGAGAAAACAGACACTCTTTACCCTGCGGCCATTACTGGAATGCATGGTGGGTAAATTCATCAGCAGGTATAGTTAGTTACCCATGGCAACAGAAAGACGGTCCCAGTGAGAAGTCACTGCCGCTCCTCTGTCCTGCTGTGTGTTTTGCTAGTACACATTTATGTCAAACCATCACTTTGGAGGACACAAGTTTGTTCTTCTCGGTGGGTTTTGGAAACATCGGACTTGTGGCCCCGACTCTAATGAGATCACAGCAGTTTCCTGTGTCTTGTGACAGAAATTAGGCCTGTGTGATGTGATGAGAAAGCTGTCCATCATTTCACAGTTATTGTTTGTTTCATCAAATTGCATCCCTGACAGCGGCGTCTTTCATTTTGTAGACTACACTTTGCATTCTTCCATGCGGCATTGATTCATGCATTTTGACATTTTTATACTGTATGTTCCCATTGAATCCATATCTTACACATATTTACCTTCAGTTTGTTGAAGAGCATAAAGGTTGGATTGTTGCAATGGAAAAAGGTCATGTGGTCTGAGTCCAGACTGACCCTCTTCCAGTGAATAGACGGGCTGATAAAATCATTACCCATCACGCTTAGTGTCTAGTGGGGCAGTCTTATGATCTGGGGTTGGTTCAGTGACTATATTTGTCCATAAAATGAGTTCATCTGAACCTGGATATATTGACTCATCTCTTAACATTATTTTGATTTCTAAAGGAACAATCTATAGTGTTGCATATTCTTGCAGCAGAGAAACACAAGACAGACATTGAAGTTTTCAAAAACGTATCCGGAACCCCTACAAAGAAGACTATATTCAGAGAATGTATGCAACTTTGTACAGCGGTGACTTGAACGAACAACATCAACACAACAGACTCTGAGGTAAACTTAACAAAGCTCAAAAGAACATATACAATAAGTCTTCTACAGAAAAGCAGAGAGAGACTGAGCACTAAAATCCTTTTTCTATCTGTGGCATATTCCGATTATTTAAACTCCACACTTGACTAAAATGTATCAATGTGTGTTATGGAAAATATTGTTGAAATGATGTTAATTTGACTGTAACACCTCTTTTACACCATGTGCTTTGTATTTTTGTCCCTCGTCTGTCTTAGTGTCCCGTCAGTTAAAGCTTCAGTCTATCCTTCCGAAAACTCAGACAAGGGAGATTAAAAATTGGGGGTAGTCTGTCCAAAAAGAACAAGTTCAATAACTCCTTTTCAATGGTGAGAACTGAAAGTTTTTCCACAATTATCATATGAAAAGAAACTGCCACCTATAGTCAGTAATTTGGTGCTGGAAGCTAAAGTGTATTTCCATTTAAATGATATTTGAACTAATAACACGGTCTTCAGCTAGAATAGGTTTGAATCCATCCTCATGAAGGATCTTTATTTGTTCATATATTGTACATGTGGACATGCAACATACACTGAGACTGACCCTCATCATAAGCTTTGCGTGCAAAAACCACACACTGCACACTATGAGCGGAGGGCTGCCAGGTCTGACCCCCAGGGAGCAAATAAAAGGAGTCAAACGCTTTTGCTCAAAGGCACATCAGCCAATCTGCTTGGTCCAGGGAATTAATCCCTTTGATCACAAGCTATTTCTTTTTCCTTGTAGGCCACAGTTGTATCACATCATATACCTGTCCACACAATATTGCATATTCAGATTTGAGGAGGCCCAATTTAATGTCTTTATGGGACCCATAATCCTCAGTTGTCCCCTTGGATACAGTATTATCCAAGTCTGGTTTAATGCTGTCAAAAAAAAAAAAAATAGGGGTGGGGGGGCACTAAACCAGAGGTGTCAAGGTAATTTTAGGTCAATGGCTGGAGGGCTAACAACAACAAATTGGCAAATTCTAAATTACATTATGATAATGTTGTGCATCTATAAAGTCCGCTTTAAAATGTAAATTACATGAACAAAAAAACTATTTTCTTCATTTAAAAAAAAAAGGTTAAATTAAAAAAAACACTGCCTTGGTTAATCATTTACGTATGCTTTGCATTTTACAGATCAGTGGATACTGTACAAAAACTTTTGCAACTATGGCTCTAATGTTAGTAAAATTGCACTACTCTGAAGACATTTTACGTTGTACATATTTCTTCAGGTTAATTTTTTTGTGTAAGGATCTTGGATTAAAATATTTCTTGTAACTTTCTACACTAAAGCAAATGAATCTTTAGCGTTGTCATTTTTAGGTTATGATGGTGTTTTACTGGTGTGATACACTGGAGATCAAATCGAGCTGTGTGTGTGTGTGTTCGGCTTGTTAAACGGGTTCACTGTTGTTCCAACTCATCCCACACACATGGATTGGAACTTTTGGCGGGCCAGTTTTAGCCCACAGACCATATATTGGGCAACATTGCGCAAAATCCTCCACATGAACTGTATTTATCATTTACTGTTTAAGTCCACTAGGTTATAGACTTGTATCTATTCTGAGCCCATAACCCCCAACTTACTAGTGTACGTATATTTAAATATATCCAACATATTTGCTAGATTTATTTTCTGAGTCGCATCTTCGCACATGAACACGTCCAGAACCCTCTCTGTTCAACCACACACCGTCTACCGTGTGTCCTCAGCCGGAGGCGCACTTTACGCACGACCAGTGAAACATTCAGACAGCCGGTGGACCGGGGGATTATGTTACCTGAGAAGTCACGGGTACCGGGGTCCGGACGGAGGGCAGTGCTCGCGACTCTGTGGCTCTCACACTCTCGTTCCGCTCCACAGGGGACTCTGCGCGCACCGCGGGCCGCACGCACAGTTTCTTTGGAGAGGGAGCCCCCTGGTCACCCTCGGTGCCGGGTCTCCTCACCGCCGCTGTCGGTGACGCTTTCCCCGTCGGTGTTGTCAGATCGTCGCCGACCCGGCGGAGGTACGGGATCACGAGCTGGAGATGGGACTGCGCGTGACCGTTGACCGTTTCCGAGGCGACGAAGAGCGTCGTTGTAGGTTTGAAGCCCGCGGCGCCGACGATGCTGTTGAGCGTCGCTATGGAGACGGCGCCGATGCAGTGGTTGGTGTAGGTTTTGGAGAGCTTGGCAGCGCGCGACAACATCTGCATCCTCGTGCCCAACAGGTTTTTCCCGATGGCCTTGTTCTCGTACCACGTCACGTCGCTCGCGCAGCAGTGGTCCCGGGGCCGCTGGAAGAACGCCCTGCATAGCGGGTTCCGCTTGGACACGTACCGGACGAAACTTGCGTAAGGACACAACTCCGTGCCGGTCTCGTACATCCGCGGCAGCGTGTCTTCGTCTGCGTCCGGACGCTTCTTCGTCCAGGCGGCGGAGCGGGACTTGTGATAAGGACCGAGAGCTTTGAAATACACAAACTTTCTCCCGTCCTCATCAACGGCCAGACCGAACGAGTCCTCCTCCAGCTCCCTCTGGTTCTCCCGGCCCCTGGTGCAGAAATACATGCAGGTCTCGAACCAGACTTTGTTAAGCAGTCCGAACGGCGTGTCCGTGTTGAACACCGACGACTCGTACAGTTTGCGGAGGTCCGTGCGCGTGATGGCTTGTTTCTGCACCACGGGACCGGCGCCCTGCTCCTCCAGCCTCCGGATGACCGCAGCCAGGGTCAGGTTGGCGCTGCGCAGCTCCGGGTCCTTGGTCAGGTCCAAGGTGCGGCAGTAGGGCGGCTCGTTCAGGTACCGGTTCAAGGAGCTCCGGATGCTGATGAGAGACGACTTGCTGTACAACTGTCCACTTTTGGAACGCGCCTCTGCGTAAAAGGAGCGCAGCACCGCACAGAGCGCCTCCTTGTCCAGAGTTTCAAAGTCAGGACTTTGCGCTTTCTCACTCAGATACTCTCTGAAGATCCGCACCGCGTACCGGGTGGCCAGCCGGGTGTTCTCGCTCAGTCTGTTCCGCTGCAGGTCCCCGTCCAGGTGAGGGTCCAAGCCGGCGGGGATGCTGCCGCCGAGCGGGTCCAGCTCTCCCTCCTCCTCCTCTTCCACACTCCGCATAACGACCGCCTGCGTCTCCGCCGTGGAACCGCTGGGGTCCACTGTGCTCCCTGACTCCCACTCCAGCTCCACACCATCCCTATCCGAGTCCTCGTCCTCCTCATGACCGGTGATCTGGACCTCTTGTATCTCGTCTTCATCTTCCTCCTCCTCCTCCTCCTCCCTCGTGCACCTCTCGGGGCAGCTCATCTGCTCCTGCTCCGTGTCTCCGCTGGCAGGCATTCTCGCCATATTGCGGTCTGTGAAGCAGTCCTCCGGCAGCGCGCATGCGCTATATTGGACCGCAGCGCTGAAAGCCTTTTGTGTTTAAGTGACCTTCAAGCGTGCACGCGCCTTTTTTAAGGTAGAGGGAGCGAGCGCAGCGGGAGGGTAAATTTGGAAGCGCGCTCCCGGTCAAAAGGCTGCAGTATTGGACTGCATATTGGACCAGCAGTCTGCTGTGATGTGGACAGAGACGGGACTGCAGGAGGATTTGGTCCCTCCAGAACAAACACACTGTCTCTACTTTGAAAGTCACTCACAACCATGAGACTGTGCACAGAGTCAATGAACCTGCCAAGCAAAAGAGACATTCAATCAAAAATTGTTGCATCAGCATCATTTTCACGACACACACACACAAACACACACTGATGGTACATCTTCAGTCTTCCATATGCTTGTATATCTGGGGTTTCCCATGCGGTGAGGAACACGACACCAATAACTTTTACCAGATTTAATGCAGTTATAGTAAGTTGGTCCACACTTGTCTCTAAATTTCACGTTATTTTTGTGCTTTAGTCTTTTTGTACACATCCTGGTATTAAAAATAGTGATGTGGAATTTTACCAACATTTCATGAGATTTTCTTGCTCCAAAACCTCCATTGCACTGAAGTGTTCCAAAAATGAAGGGGAAACATTGACATGAATGTAAAAGATGTCTAATTGTGTAAAACGTGCTTGTTTCATTTCTTTCAAGTGGGATGGTGAGCATAACATTAAAAAAGCAAATGTTTGAATGATCTGAAATACCCTAAACACCAGTGAAACCTTTTGGGGAAATCACGTGTCACACACATCATACATGCACATCTTGATCACACATGCATTCATAGTAAACTGACATGTTCACAAACATGCATGAGTTATTTCAGCGTTTTCCCTTTCGGGGTCGCCACAGTGAATCCAATTTGCATATTTGATTTGGCAGGAGTTTTTGCGTCGGATGCCCTTCCTGACACAACCCCTTTATTTATCAATGAGACATTGAGGCTACAGTTGTAGGCAGCAGCATGAAGGGTCTTGCCCAAGGACCCACTCTGGACGCTCATCCCATGAAACGAACCAGGGCCCCCTATACACCAGCCTGGTGCCTTGCCAACAGAGCTATTCAACGTCCTCCATCAGGTGTATATTACTCCACAAAAGGTGCATAAATATAACAGTAATGTGCCACCTCTGTGTTTTAGATTTGGTATGGAAGAAGGAACATTTCTCCACTCCACATGGCAGTGTTCCAAATTGCGGGGGGTATGTGAAACTCGTTTGAGGGTCCACAGCGTTACATTCCCACTGGACCCTGAAGTCTGTCTACTGGGGAACCTAACTAAATTCAAACTATCTAAGTGGGCTAAGAAACTGACTGAAATCCTGCTCACAGTTGCCAAGAAATGTATAGGTAGAAAAAGCTAGACGCCCCCCTTCCAATCAAGATGTGGTTGGAAGAAGTCAACTGATGTTCCCCTGGAGAAAATAACCTACTGGATGCAGAGGAGAAGTGACATCTTCTATAAGATATGGCAACCATTCTTAAGTTGCATGGAAAATGTACAGTACACCATATGGACTCAGCTTCGTGTGCCTGATTTACACCACGTGGACTCAGTGCTATATACATATATACACCGCATGGGCTCAACTCCATATACCTGATTTACATCACATGGACTCAGCTCCATATACAGGAGTTTAACGTGTGATGGAGGAGGAGTGAGGTTAACATGTCTCTCTGCGTACTGTGTAGTTTGTATTGTTAACGTCTGGTCTTGTCCTGTCTTCGTTTTCTCGTCTTGTCTCGTGCTGTTTGGTTGTGTTTGGGTTTTGTTTTGGCTGTCGCCTCTGGCCTTGTTAATGTGGGTGGAGGGTGTGGCCTGGTGGTGAACAAATGTGACTGTTGTGTAATGTAATGTTGTTGTTCTAATGAAAAAGAAATAAAATATTAAAAAAAACCCCAGCTGGATAGCTCAGTTGGTAAGACACCAGACTGGTGCATATGGGACCTGGGTTCGATTCCTGGGATGAGTGTGCAGTGGGTTGTGTCAGGAAGGGCATCCGACGTAAAAACTCCTGCCAAATCAAATATGCAAGTTGGATTTGCTGTGGCAACACCGGAAGAGAAAAAGCCAAAAGAAATCATCATTCTGACAACTGAGAAGTGGTAAGGAACATGGTAAGCAACGCAAGGAACTGAGTGACTATGACTAGGTCTGTATTATGGCGGTGCTGATTTGGGTCAGAACATCACCACAACTGCAGGTCTCGTTTGTTCCTGATCTGCAGTGGTTAATACTCACTAAGGAAGCACATTCCAATCTCACAGTTGATCATCTGTCAGACGTGTTGGAAAAATAGATCTGAATCATGGAGGTCCACCTCTACTTCCAGGAGTTCAGGGATTTGTCCATAACATCTTGGTCCACATCCACCTTCACGTGTCTGGTCCAGTCTGGACCTCAGGTCAGAGCTGTTTCATGTGAAAGAAGGTGCTCTTACACAATATTAGACATATGGTAATAATGTTCGGATCCCAGAGATGCTTGATTGGCTGAGATCCAGTTGTTTAGATACTTTTGGTGGTATGAACCACATTAATTTCGGAATGAACCAGATGTGCAGATACTTGCACATCAAGGTTGAAATGTTCATTTGCTGCCTATTATGTCCCACACACTGACTGGACCTATTTTTATGACATAATGCAAATCAGTAGTCCAGCTGGATAGCTCAGTTGGGAAGGCACAGGGCTGGTGCATAGGGGACCCGGGTTCGATTCCTGGGATGAGCATCCAGGGGGTTGTGTCAGGAAGGGCATCTGACATAAAATAAATCAAATATGCGAATTGGATTCGCTGTGGCATCCCCGGAAGGGAAATAGCTAAAAGAAATCATCATCGATGCAAATCAGTTGTCAGAATATTCTGGCTGATCAATGTGTAAAGCGTGGCCGATGTTTGACCTGTGCATTTGGGTCTGAAACCCCAGATATTGGCACGCATGGTTCTTTAAAATTGTCATATGAGTAAATGCATGTCCCCTTCGTCAATGATTCCTGCTACTGTACCTCGTGTGTGTGTACCTCGTTCATGCTGAGAGATACCCTCACATCGGCATTATGAACTATAAGGTGCGTTGCAGTACTTGCGTAACCCCCTGTATAAGATGCCACTCTGTGTGTGTGTGTGTGTGTGTGTGTGTGTGTGTGTGTGTGTGTGTGTGTAATATAAGTGCCAACAACCATCAGTCAACCTGACATCAATCTAACCCTAACCCCACGTCTATCTCAACCCCTGAATGTGTCCATGTCCTAACGACGCCCCTGGTGACACTGGCAATGTTTTGAATTGAGACATCCATTATAAAATACTGGTGTCTTTTCCCCTTAGCCAGTGATAATATTAACATATGTAACACAAATTATCCCTGAAGCACATTAGGTTAATATGCATTACTGGTGAAAACAAGAAGTCGCGTGTCATGTTTTTTTTTTTTCCTATACCAGCCCATGTGTTGGAGATCAAAGGTCTTTTTTTTTTTTTAACACTATTTTACCTGATAATTATTTTACATTTTACCCACTGTTACACTACATGTTAAACTTTTAGTAACTTACTCTTGGATTATGTGACGTTTGTGGTGGAATTCAGTTGCATTTTATGAGTGCAAATCTCACGGAATGTTTTACACCCTTTTCATTTTTTTTTTTTGGCTTGAGTATATTACCCTTTTTTGAAGGATTATTTTAGCACAAATCAGAGTCGATAAAGGTACTATTAAGCCTGAATGTGTTTTCTGCAGCTTTGGAGAAACTGCTGAAGATCAGTAGAAAATTCTGGAAAATTCAGCCATGGCTCAGATGGTAGAGCAGGTTGTGTGGTAACCGAAGGATTGGCGGTTTGATTCCTGCTCTCTCCGGATCATGTGCCGTTGTGTCCTTGAGCAAAACACTTCGCCCACCTTGCCTCCCTGTGTGAATGATGACCCTGCAATGAACTGGCGACTTGTCCAGGTCCCCCCCCCCCGCCTTCGCCCTTGAGTAGCTGGGATAGGCTCCAGTGACCCCCGCAACCCTGCAAAGGATAAAGTGGGTTTGGAAAATGAATGAATGACTCAGATGTCATTGTTAATGTATCATTTTGTTCATTCGTTTTTTAATTTTGTTTTTTTGTCATTCCGCCTGATGGAAATTTTCATTTGTTAGTGGCCCTATTAACAAGAGAAAAACATATTGTCTAATTTACATTTATGCAGACTGATTCCAGTGACATTGCTTTTTCTCCCTGAATTAAAGTCTGCTCCGTTTTATTATGAAACATTGATTAAACAGTGCAGTGAAGCTCTTATGTCAAACGCAGTGGGGCAGACACTGACACATATTGATGTTTTTGTACAAATCCCTGTATTTTGCTCCTTCTGGAAGAACGTAGCATCGATCCTTTGTGTCTAAGCCACTCTTGTGTGATGTGCGGTTATATTAGCAGTTATTTTAGCAGCTTCTTAATATAGTATCCCATCATGCTCTATGTCTGCTCCCAGCTAAGAGCACTGGTTCCTCCCCTGGGCAAACCTGACCTTGATATCCAGTCTGCACCCCGTACACTGTTCTCATTGCCTGTTTGGACTGCATCAACTAATTATCTTCCATTAAACTATCGGGACTCTGTGTAGAGTGGTGACAGTCATCATAAAATTATGTAGAAAGCCAAAAGACAAGTGATCGTAGGCATTTGTGAAAAGAGGAAGGAGTTTAAAACATTGTGAAGATATGGTCAATTAAAAAAAAAAAGAAATAAGATTCATAGTGAGTAGAGACCAGATAGTTACAGATTTAAAGTTTATGTGAATACGGTGAAGGTTTGTCACTGTCTGAATCAGCCTTGTCTTTAAATTATTCATTTAAGGCAAAGATGGCATTATGTTCATAAAAAACAAAGCTGTGGCCCTTTATCCCATGGACGTCACATGATTCGGTCACGGTTAGAGGTCAGACTGTGGGTCGACTACAATGAGGGGTGTGTTCATAACCAAACGAAATGACCTGGAAGTGTGTGAAGGGCAGTGATGATGGGAGTCTCTGTAGCATGGATATCAAAGTCATTTTAGTTGAAGGGCCGCATACAGCCCAATACTATACCTCAAATGGTATTGAAGAATAAAATCATGGCAAAAACATAATAATAAAAACATTTTTGTATTTTATTTTTAATGAAAACGGTTCAATGAAATTCTGAAAATGTTCATAATTACAAACTTTTAAAAAATGTAAAAAAAAAAAGCCCCAACTCTCAAGAAGAATATTGGCAATTTTATCAATCTTATGCTTCAGCTTATCAATTGTATACGTGCATTAGAAATTCTAAATCACAGTGGATCTATAAAGGAACACATTTATTGACAGGTATGTGGACCTGAACATTATAGCTTTTAACTTTATGACACTATAATAATAATCATACATTACATTATATATAAAGCGCTTTTCAAAAACTCAAAGATCCTTACAATGGGTAAACATATGGGGGGGGCAATGGAGAGAGGGAGAGATAACAGGACACGATAAGTTATTGTGCAAATGTGGTGCAATGCAATACGGGGGGGTAGGTATGAACAGAAACAAAACAAAAAAACAAAGGACATACTATCGGTAGGCTATGTCATATGCTTACCACTGTCTCGGGTGTAATTTTTGCTCTTCATAAATTCATCCCATAGGCTGGATTGGGCCAGTTTTGATCTGTTTGGTCCTGCTCTATCATATTGGATACAGCGGACGATCCATTATGAAAGGAGTGAATACCATCCCATAATCGACTGATCAACTTGATGTTACATCTCTCTAATACTCTCACGTGTAAAACAACAGGTGAATATGGACATGCCTTTGGTGTAAAATGCAAATGCAGAGTTTTATTAAATACTCAGTATTTTAATTTAATGACTACCTATCAATGTAACTATTTAGCTTTATGAAATATAGGGGGCTCACATTATAGAGTCGCAGCACCAATGGGGAAATACTCCTGCATTTTTCAAGTATAGAAAATTAGTGCTGACCTTTACTAAACACACTGATTTGCATTCATTAGTAGAAAATGAAACTGCATTTTACACCTGCCAATTGGTAACCCAATAATGAAGGGTTCCCCCGTCTGGTCTGTAAGTTCGGGAAAGGCAGACCTTTAGAATGGTAATGTTCCAAACTCTCCAGTGAGTACTCCTGGCCAGATCTCCCATCCTGCCCTGCATGCAAATGAATTGTACATCATTGATTTTAACGGATGTGGACGTACAACGCCAGAATTCACGTCCCTTTGCACACCCTGTTTATTTAGCATTTTCTCTTTGTCTTTCTTGTTATAGCCCAGTCCACTACCTCTGAACACTTTTTCTAAGCCTGACAAAATGGTATTTTATCCGAAACCTAAACCATCTGCCACTTTAATGATGTCTTCTGAGAATGTAAATAGTTTTATAAATTACATAATAAGAATGTAAATAGTGAGATGAATAATAAGGTTCCTAATACGATAGGAGTTTCGGCTTTGTCCCACTTGACATAAATTCGAATACGGGGCTGAATCCCTTTCCGTTGAAACATGCACAGAAATTCGACATATTGGTGCCATTAGGTGGATTTATGCAGCAGCTGTGTAGACGAAGCTGAACAAGCAGCAGCTTCTCAAAGTACCACGGCGGCAGTTGCGTTTGTCAGTGAATTTGTGCTCCCAGGCATGTCACCAGGAAGCCGCAGACACTTCACAGGCATGAACACCCCCGCATTTTAATTCTAGTTAGCGGAGTCTGCTTTAGACCCCGCTACCCAATTAGCAATTAGCCAGCCTTTTTACGTGGAGACCTTTGCTGTGGCGCGTGTGATCCTGGCCTGATTTGTATGCAGTTTGTGCAGACGCTGATAAGAGCACCCGGAGTGCATGTGCAGTTCTTTAAATTTAATTTTATGATGATTTGCAAGCCAGGACCGCTGCAGGGCTTTGGGAAATAACATGGCCCGTCTTCAAAAGGAGATCTGTACACCGAGCACGGCAAAATGTGTAGGACTGCGCTTTTTTGTACAGGCAGGTAATTTGCTCCCTGACTAATCTGCAGAGATAGGGAGAAGTTCAGAAAAAGCATTCACACAAAGAGCACCCTTTAGCTCGGAGGCTCGTCAAAAACCTGAAGAAATTAACACCAAGGTGTAATAGCTGGAACAGAAGAGGATCTGTACAAAACTGCGAGGGTGTGTGTGCGTGTGTGTGTGTGTGTGTGTGTGTACGTTTGGGTTCATTTAAATGCAGTAATTTTACCATTTACTGTATACTGTATGTGTACATGCATGTTCATGTGTATGTGAGGATAATTGAGTTAGCGGAGTAACACCAGGCCTATGCAGACATGTAAGTCAAAGTAAATACAGTCTGTGTGTGTGTGGAAAGGAGCTATAGTGTAGGAGTCATCTGTCTCACAGGATGGACTGCACTGGAATAGTTTTGCAACCCTTTTACTGTATGAGTTTTATTGTTGATGAAACGGTGACATCCAAGCTGCAACTATTCTCTGAAAATGTCATAGCCTTTTTTTTGTCAAGGTGCAGTCATTTTAGCACTATAGGACGCTTCCTCATGCCAGTGGTGGGAGTTAAGGCGCTCATATCCAAGCAACAAGTGAGTCTGGAGTCTTCAGTGTCAAATTTCTGTTGTGAAATTAAAGCAAGTTCCTGCTCAAAGCTGAGATAGGTTTCTGGGAGTCAGTGTTTAGACTGAGCGAGTGTCATGTCACATGGACATCTGATGAGATGAGCTGTCTTATGAAGTTAATGAAATTCTATCCTCCAACCACTGTGAAAGTCTTCTCTATTACATCACAGGTTCAGGCCTGGACTCTGTGGTTGCCAATCTATGTGTGAAAATGACATCTCGTACACCGCAAACAACTTTTTCACAAGTCTGACGAGCCAGATGATTCCTGGAATTATTCAGTTTTTCTTCTTTGTAGAAAATGAATGGTTGTCGAAGAAATGACAAACTGCTCACTACATCTGTTAGGGTTAAATAACTTGATAGAGATAAAACATATCGTAGATGCTTTGAATACACATTAAGAGATAATGTAATTAATAGCGTAGTGAATTTAAATGTAAGATATTCTTTACGGAGACACAACTACACAGTTTTTACACTTTTTTTTAAATGATAATGGACAGTACCAGACCTGCAGTATCTCTACGGCTCTAACACAGTGTCGGTGTATGTCTGCTTATGCGACACTATTGAGTTAAGGCAGCTGAGGATCAGACCAGGGTCTTAGATCCCGGCCCACAATGCACTGGACCAATATGGCTCTTTCTGCATGAGGGGTGCATAAACAAATTGACTCTTTCATGCATTACGATAAGGATGTACCAGATTACGGTATGCATTAAATGTCGAAAATCTATGTTCCAAATTCAAGATTCAAAGTGTTTATTGTCATGTAACCAGATTGCAAGGCAAAATACAGGCCGATGAAAGAAAAAATCGAAAGGAAAAAAAACAACATAAAGGACCTAAAGTAAACAATATGAAAAAAAAGTATGTGAGTATAAAATACGATTATAGAAGTTATGTGCATTTGAAAATCAGTAATGGATAAATGATCGTACATCTTTATAAAGTGCACAAAGTAAAAAAAAAAAGCAGAAAGTAAAAATATACAGTGGCGAGACTAAAATGCGACTCCTGTGTAGACCTAAACAGCTTATGCCACAAAAACAAAAGATGGCAGACAAACCGATCCACACAGCGCCTACAACTTAGAGTAAATACATGGAAACATTTAGGGTTCTCTGAAGTTGAACAGAAAGGGGAACTGGACAAAAGTCAAAGCATTTGCAGAGTGTGTCAAACACCAATGAAGTATTTTGGGAGTGCGACAAATATGATGAAGCACATTTATATTCCCGTTGGTTCTTTTTGGGCCAGTGCATTTCCAGGTACATGTATAACCTTCTAGTTTACACATTTTAGTCTCGGCAGAAGATAATGGAAGCAAATTCTTCATCTTGTTTTCATTGGAGATTATTATAAATGCACTTCATTTTCTCACTATATGACAGGTACTTGCTACTTTTAAATAATTATGGGGTGTGTCCATAATCATTTCTAATCTGGTCATAACCCTCCAATCAGAATTGGATGGGCAGGAACCCTGTTCTGTATGTGATCCGTCCACAGGAGGAGGGAAGTGGATGGATGGATGTGTGAGACTAGTGTAGGAGTTAAGTGGAGGGTTCACAACACTCGGGTCAGTCTAGATTGTTCCATGCAGCTTTTAGGGACGCTAATACAGCGAGCTTTTATCAACACTCAACTAGTAAAAGCTGTTATGAAACAACAGGTCGGGTCAGTGAACTGTTCAAATAAGAAAAAATGTCTTATGCTCCATACCATGAGATGGATAATAATGTTTCAGTGGTAATCATTTGGTGATCAGGTCCTTAATGTGCGCTTTTCAAACTTCAGTGATGACTTACTAGACTTCTAAAAAAAACTAATAAATAAATCACCTGAACTCATTGATCTGATTTTAAAAAAAAAATAAAAAAATTAATCACAAATACAGTGAAAAAAATACTCGGTAAAATATCATTTTAACAGTAACAGGTTTGGTGGTGTTTTGTTATTTTACAGTCTTAATAATTTATTATAAACTACATGTAAAAATGTTTACATATTGTATCTGCTGACACCAGATTTTAAGGATTTTCATGATCAAAAAAACAGTTAAGATTTTTTGTCACATCTGTTACCCATCTCTTGTTTCTATTTTTTTTTTGTCAAATTTGTCAAATTGGTTGCTGTCTGATTACAAAGGGATGAATAGTAGATAGAGAAGCTGCATTTGTATTGACTGATCAACATCATCTCACCAGCTGTGATTGATTCTGTCCAATCACATTCATGCTTCCTTTATCTTAAGTGGCATATCTTCTTGTCACCATAACTGTGATTTTATATCATGTTTATTATTGGGAAGTGGCTCCCAGTGTAAAAAAGCTGATATATAGTTCATATGTTGTCACTTTCATTATAGCCCAGATTATAATCGTCAGGTTTTTAATGTGGAAATTCTCCTGTACTTGTTGGTGTGATGTTCATTTATATTTGCTTTAACACGTTGACATACATATCTAGTGTTACTCTAAGCAGCAGGCGGTCGAGACACACTAATCCTTCATTAGAGTCACGTGACATTGACCTCGTCCCTCAGGGAATATTTTTGTGTGTTGCATTGCCTTGTTCTTAAATTCTTCGTCTGTGTACCTCTATGTTAACACCCACCACTGGATATTATTAAGACAATGAGAAATCCTTGACACTCCATGTCCACAATATTAACTTCAATTGAGAGCTCCTCCAGTTATTCCAAACGCTTTGTCTGACGTATCCTCTCACTCCAACCATCTACCATCATCTTCCATCCATCCATCCATCCATCCTCTACCGCTTATCCGGGGCCGGGTCGCGGGGGCAGCAGTCTAAGCAGGGAG
>JAPTHA010000019.1:15726427-15739921 GCA_029814585.1 Gymnapogon annona | reverse complement strand
GCTTTGGATTCATTTCGTCAACTGTGCACTTTTCTATTTCCATATTTATTTGTGTTATCAGCTGACAATTCTGACATTTCATTACACCAGATTCTTTGTGTGTGTCTGTGTAATGACAATAAAGGAAGTCTAAGTACCACATACATCAATTGAGTCTGACGTTGATCAGTCTGTCTGTCTGTCCTATCTTGTCTATCTATCTGAAGCAGAATTACAAGATGAAAAATGTCAACAATTCCAAATAATTGACAATGTGAATAACCTGAATATCTATGATTCACCAGAAATATCTTAGAAAATAAGTACAATTTTGATAATATTTTGCCTCAGGTCATCATTTACACATGTGTAATACCACAGATGATCTACTAAGGCACAAAAATCTGCAATAAATGGCACCTGGAACGGAAAAACAGAGCATTTAATTGTATGATCAAAACAACTCGTCAAGCGACAGTTACACTTTTTTCAATGTCCCTTCCAGTTTTGACCATATTGTGGACATCCCTTGATTAAGAGATAATTTCTGTATTGATGTTTAGAAAGTTATCTTATGTATTCTGGAGAGTTTGTGCCTTTGACATTTCGTCTAATAAAGATTCTCCTGATCCACCGCGAGTCTATAATGAATTGCAGTTGAAATTTCAGTTCCTTTTTTTTTTACATTAAAAATGTTTATTTCTGCTTATATTGTTCTGTACTTCCACAATTGTACATCATTACTACCTGCAAGCAGTGTCTGACTGTGAACTAGAAAGAAGAGTTTAACCGCTCTGCAATGGATGACACTTTAATCAAATGGATACTTGTGGATCTTGAGTATAAGTAGCTCAGACGTGTTCGAAGCTACAGTAAAAGACTTTGTAGCAGTGCACACCTGGGGCCACCTTTCATCAGTATTACTCTGACAAACCATTTGTTTAAGACTGTCTGATTTAGTTATGAATTATGGATGAGCCCATTGTGGATCGGAGACTGTGGGAAAGGACTGTGTCATCGCTGCCACAGAAATGATCACGTTATTAAAGGGGCTGCTCTATGGGCGGGGTCAGAGGTCAGAGCTCATGCTTCATGGTAGTGTGTGTATTTGGTAAAAGGGTGAACTTTGTCAAACATGGTGACACTGTTGCACAGATGTGTCAAATCAAAGTCTACAATCCAAGACTTTGGGCGGCTGTGGCTCAGTTGGTAGAGCCGGTCGTCCAATGTCCGAAGGGTCGGTTGATTCGAATCCTGGCTCCGACTGTCTACATGTCGAAGTGTCCCTGAGCAAGACACTGAACCCCAAGTTAGTTGCTCCCAGTGGATCCAGGCAGCACCTTGCATCGCAGCAGTCGCCCACTGGTGTGTGAATGGGTGAATGTGAGGCTGATGTAAAGCACTTTGAGTGCATGTGTAGAAAAGCGCCATATAAATGCAGTCCATTTACCATTTATTTACAATCCAAGTAAAAGAAATGAATGAATGAATGAATGAATACTGCCAAAACAAAACAAGCATGTTTTCAGAATATAGTTCATTGTGAGTTTATGGGATCCAGAATTTTAGGGTGCCATAGTGGCTGTCATTGATATTACTATTTTCAAATACTTCTGAATTTACTTCTTCTTTTTTTTCCCCCCCAAGTCCTTCCTCCTTAGTGTGGGCGAGTAGTGGAAAGAGTTTAATGGCAGGATAAGTGATAAAGTCAGTCAGGTGTGCCTACTGTCTCTACATCAGTGATTCTCAACTGGTGGGTTGTGGAACTATTTTCAGTGGGTCACAGACTCGTTTGCTGGGGCTATGTAAAAAAACTGATAAATAATCTGTGCTTTTATTTTGAAAAGGGTTATTTATTTTTTTTATATTTTAAGTTTGTGGATAGCAAGTGAAGAAACTGAATTTATTCAATGAAAAGCACAAGGTTTTTCAATATTTATCAACTAATAAGGTCATCAGAAGAAAAGTTAATTTTGTACACTTTAATCTTTTTGAACTGTACTTGTTGTTTAATTGGAATTTGTGGATAAAATACCAAAGACACTAACATTTATTTCATAGTGCACTGTTGGTTGTTGTATTTGTAGTTTTTAAAAAATTTTAATTACATTTTTATTGCCAGGATGAGTGTCTGAATAATCTTTAAAAATACACTGACTGAGGTATTACTGAATGTTATGTTAAATCAATTTGAAAAGTGGACATTTTTGTTTGATATGGGTCATACAGTGTCATTAAAGGGTGACGGTGGGTCCTGAAGCCGGACCAGTCGAGAACCACTGCTCTACATTATCTATTCTCTCCATTATACAGTCGTGGCAAAAGTTTTTGTTCAGGATTCTGAAGAACCGAAGAGTTAAAGAGGCGGCTGAAAAGTCACATTCAGCATTTATTCCCAAAGAGAAGTGGATCTTTGTTATTATCAACGTCAGTATTATGCCGTAGGTGCAAATGTTCTTGAATAATGGATGAAACCACACAGATGGCACACTGAAGACTTAAAGATTAAAATTTCTGGCAAAAAAAAAAAAAGTAACTGTTTCATCATTTCATCGTCAGAATCTTTGAATAAATTGCGAGTTGTACCTTGACGAGAGCTCTCCTAAGATCACATCTACCTTGACCTTTGACTTTTGGCCATCGAAATCTATTCACTTAAATCCAACTGAATAAAATCTGAATGTGCCTGTTAACCCCTGGGACGTTGGTTTCCAGTTGGAATCGTTCCAACCTAAGTCAAAATAAATCACTAATTTAATGTTAGATTAGATTAGATACGCCTGTAATCGTCCCACAAGGGTAAATTTCAGATACAGCAGCACAATACAAACAGTAGGAAAACAGAGTAGACAGATTTAGACAGATAGATAGATAACAGTAGACAGATAACATTTAATTCTTGTACAACATAGACAACATAGACAGTACACACGATTGAAGTCCCAGAGATGATAACAAGTGGCTGTGATGCATCGTCTGGAGCTGAGAGACGGTAGTGTGAATGTCCTCGCAGGCCACCGTAGCGTAGCATCAGCTGCTAACAGCTAACCGCTAACAGTTCAAACGTATGTTCATAACCGCAACAAACAGATCACAAACTGTAACATCGTCTCATTCACACGTACCGCCAGTCCCCCCCCCCTCCTCCACCACTCTCCCTCGTTCTGATCGGAAAACGTCAAACTGAAGACACAACTTCTAATCGTGTCATAATTCCTTTTTTTTTTTTTTTTGCTCTTCTTTGGTCAGTTCATTGGGTTTTAGTGATAGAGGGATAATACTTATGGACTCTAATACTTTCCTGTTGGATCTGCTTGTTGTTTGCTTAATGGTCAGATGTTTTATACAACATACACTGGTTTGTGTCACAATTTGCTATGTTCGTTCGTCCAACTATTGGATTTGTTGAGTTTTTAGCCGACATTCCTCTGATTAGATGCATTTACAGTATAGCATGTGCATATTGCTCCAAGTATCGTATAGCATTACCGTGGCATCACAGATATAAGAGGTTAATTCTTTTAAATCCTTCCTGAGCTTACAGTGGTTCTAACATGGTGCGACAAACTGACAGATATGCAGACGCTTGTAAAAAAAAAAAAAAAAAAAAAAAAAAAAAGGAGACTGAATGATATGAATAATTGAAAGTCGAGTTGCAAAGTCATGGCTGTTAATTGTACTGTGTGGTCCCGTCCCTGTTTTTGAAAAAAAAAAAAAAAAAGGTGCAAAAGCTCCACAGCAATGATCTCAAAATATGAATGAATGTTACTAAAAACTGCAATGATATAATGTTCTGAGGCAAAATACAATTACACACCACTGTCAGGAGTCAAACAGCCTGGTGTGAACAGTGAGCAGCGCAAACACAGAGTACCTTTGTAGAATTAACACTGATATTCAGGTAAATATTCATTATGATCCCAAGCTTAATGTGGGTTTTAGGTGCAACTGCATGTTGCTCCTCAACCATTCTGCTAAATGTCAGTGACGTCGGTGAAGAATGACTTTACTTAGTGGAAGAAAGATTTCTATGTTTTCTGATTATTGTTAATTTTATGTCAGTACATAAGATATACAGGTGGAAGTCAAGCAGTTTATCATGAATGAAGCCAATAGAGACAGGGTTGCTGAAGCATTTCTTGGCTACCAATGAGCGATGGCGGCGTGCACCCAGGATATGTCCCCAGTTCACTGCAATAGTGGATATTCAGCAGTGGAAAAACATCTGTGGACACCTTTAAAAATTTGCACAATCTTAATTATTTTCATGAAATATTTACAGATTAATCTTCCTTGTGTTGTGATTGTGTCAGACAGACACAAACAGATTCAAATGATGGACCTGCGTGTGTGTGTGTGTTTGTGTGCATTTATTGTTTTCAAGAAAAAAAATAACTAAATCCTGGACTGTTTCAACATGTCATGCCCTGGAAGTGTTATAATTCTTTTACTGAAACATTCAGTTTTGACCTGGATGGAATTGAGTGTGTGCAGACGGAATATTCGCAGAGCTCAGAGTGACTTTAACGTTAATATACAGTGTGACAGATGCATCAGGCGTCCAAAAGCAGTGCTTCTACTTTAGTTGAACAACTAAGAAGAGACTAAGCTCAAACTTTGCACACAGGGACACATAATTTGTACCTTTAAACACACAGTTAATGAGAATCTGCTTGATAGCGATTTATTTATTTTTTCAGATAGCATTTGAATGGATATTTATTATTGCTTTATGATTTTAGATTACCCATCATCCCTCGCTGTGGTCTTTGATTAGTTTGCCGAATGTATTTTATAGATAATAAAAAAAACATCTTGATGACGATCAACAGGGTGCTGGGTTCACATAAAACACACACACACACACACACACACACACACACACACACACACACACACACACACACACACACACACACAATGCCAAGTGGATTTGAATAATATGACCTTAACGTTAGAGAAATTCTTTGATCCTCATTTTTGTTTTTTTTAAACTGGTGGTTTTGTACCGTGGTTAAAAATGAATGAGCCCATCACCGTTGCCTCGTTTTCCATTTTACCAATGATGGATGTTTTTATTTACGATGTGAAACCTTTGAAAAAGTGACCTTGTCCTGAGGAAAAAAAATAAATAAATGAAATGCCACATGTTTGTCGTGTCATATCTGCAATCTGAGTGAAAGTGCCCATGACGTAAACCATAACTAGAAAACAAGGTCCAGACTGAAAAATGACAATTCCTGTGACTTTGGGATGACCAGACACATTCTTTTCACTTGTTTCATTGTATGCACTCTGTGAACATATGCAAAGTCATCTGTCTTTGTCTATTGTATTGGACAAGTAGGCAGTGGGTAGGAAAAGCTTTTTTTTTTTTTCTTCTTTCTTTACCTCAGCTATGTATAATTCAAAATAAATCCTGTTTTACTATATGAGAGAAGCACAACTGTAACATTTACTCAATGACATTTATATTCTCTATAATTTAAAATAACAAGAAACAAGACGGCAGTTGTGTCACTCTTGCATATGTGCAGTTATTGAGTAACCTCCCGCTTTTATTGTTTAATGTCCTCCATTTTATTTCTACCAACAGGATTTTTGCGCAGGTCTTTATCTGTTTATGTTCTTCTTCCTCCTCTGGCATTGTTTCCTACATGGCTGTATACGTTTATGTTTTATGAATTGTATTATGTTTGCCTTTATGAATTGTATTATGTTTGTGTTCAATAAAAGCACATAAACATTAAATATATGCAGGGAGTGCTTTGCAAAAGACTGGTTCATTTTTCATATGCCCTGAGCGCACGCTCATTTCAAAATCTCTTTTCCACGACTGATTTCAACAGCTGGAAACTGATTCCATTTTAATCATAATTTACTTTCTGTTTTCCTTCCGTGGATGAGATTTGTCTGGTTGAGGTCTCGAAAGAACTCATTTCAGAGACAGACACGGGCCCAAGACAAAGTCAATTTTCCCCTCATCCTTGTACTTTAAAAATGTCGTTTTACTCTCAAAATGTTCACTAGAGATGTGGAATGTGAAAAACGGGTCCAATATTTACTTGGGTGATACATTTACTTCTACTATTGGAATGGTCTGCTCTGCTACTCCAACTTTCCTTTTAACCCATAAAGACCCGGTCCTAAGAACATATTTGTTTTTTCTGTATTTAACTTTTCTTAAGTGATTTTTTTTTTGGCCATTTGTATTATATTTCTATTTACATTATCATCGTAATTTTGGGTTTTGTCAGTGAACATCAGGTGTTTTCCTATTTACCGTACAATTAATTGGTCATTAAAACTTAGATTAAAGTTGAGGGTTATTATATGAATAATTGAGAAAACTGAAGAAAAAGTGTTTTTTTTTTCATCAAAATCTCCCATTAACTCAACATAAACCAGTGTTTCTATCCACTGTCATTGATTCAACTCCATAGGTTTTACTGGTGAATCAATGTTGTAGAAGATGACTTTGTTTCCATGGTAACCACGGAGCCTCTGAACGTCCAGATGGACAATACCTGATCACCATGAAAAGATGAATAACTGTATTTTGCTCTAATTCTAGACATGTATTGATAGGATTAATGAGCAACAGGTATTAAACACTCTAGATCGGTAGATAATTGAGATCACCAGTGGCTGTTTAGGCATTAGTTGGTCATCAAAGCTAAAGGGAATCCAACAAAGTACTGTGTGGGACCTTTTTTGGTTTTCTTTTTGTCCAGATATTATATGAAACTTAGGATTCAAAGTTCCATTTTTTTTGCATGTCCTACATGTTCTCTAGATCAATATGTGGGATATCAGCACTCCACACTCACCTTATACAAGAGTGACAGATACGATGTGTTCTGTCTGTCAATCAGCCGGATGAGGCCTTTGCATATGAATGACAATATGTGTGTCAAACCAGGGCTTTGCGATATTTTTTCCTCCGACACTTCAATAAACAGGTTAATGATGGAGTGATGCATGGATATGTCACCAGATTTATATCCACCTATCATGTAATTATGTCAGGGAAATAGAACAACATGTTAATGATGCCGGCAGTCGATAGGTTTATGGTCCGATCTGCAACTTCTGCACAAAGTGTCATCAAATAATGCACGGTGAACTTTATGGGGGTTTTATGTTTATGGGATAGGCTCCAGTGACCCCCGCGACCCCGCAAAGGATAAAGCGGGTTCAGAAAATGAGTGAGTGAGTGAATGAGTGACTGAGTGAGTGTGTTCACTTTACAATTAGTACAAATAGCACATAGCAAATAGTACATAGCACAGTACAAATAGAATAGAATAGAAAGCCTTTATTGTCGTTACACAAGGTAGATTGAAGATGAGATTTAAAAACTTCACCGTAAAGTGTACAAATAAATAAATATAGTAAAATATGTATAATCACTCTAATAAAAAGAAACTACTATCAGTCTACATAAACCATATATTCAGGCAGGTCGAGTAAACAGGTACACCAGTCGGTAATAGAGTGAAGTGATAAAGTGATGTACAAAGTGAAAAAAACCCCAAAAAACTGTCAGAAAAGTTACCACAGGGATAACTGGCTTGTGGGGGCCAAGCGTTCATAGCGACGTCGCTTTTTGATCCTTCGATGTCGGCTCTTCCTATCATTGTGAAGCAGAATTCACCAAGCGTTGGATTGTTCACCCACTAATAGGGAACGTGAGCTGGGTTTAGACCGTCGTGAGACAGGTTACATTTTTTATTGTAACCCTTCATGATCTTTTCTCGTTCTGACAGCAGAAACTGTTGTGATTGGTCCAATCAAGCAGCCCATCAAAACGGAGGAGAAGTGATGGCAATGGGTTCTTACACTTATCATTATGACTGTGGATTGAAGGCCTGGTGTTCATCAAGGTAAAGTCAGTTCATTTTCCAGTCAAGTAATACTATGGGATGAGATAGTTACAGGCTTTTACAGGAACAGCTGTGTGTATCCTGTGTGCACCCATTTTCTTTATTCGGTAACATGCCTACTGGTGCTGCTACAGTTGACTTAAGCACAGCTCTGTGTTACACCCCAGGTTAGGGGAACTAGGGCATAACATAAAATGTACCCCTTTTACTTCTGTCTGTTTCCCAAATTACAAACAATGTGCAAAACGAAAAGTCAAATTCAGTATTAATTTTAATTTATTATTTTTTAACAAAAGGTGTCAGGGAGGGTTTAACCCAAAACAACCAAAATGATTCTGAAACTGAAAATACTCTCTTATGGAATGAAACAAAAGAACAGTCCCTAAAACTCCCTCTCCAAAACAGGAGCAGAAAAGAAAGAAAATGGCTTCCCTCTCCTTCAAAGATGATTCTTTTTATCATTAAAACACAACTATCAAAAGACCAATCAATTAAGAAAAAAATTTACAATTTACACACTGATCAAATCTATCACAAGTTGCACATTACACAGAGTCCCAGCTGACCACAGAAAGAAGGAGAATGGAAAGACTGAAGGGTGTCGTCTTCCTCCTTTTAAACCCTGCTTCAGCCAATCAGGGTCCTCCACCTGAAACACAGGGAATCAAACACAAAAAGAAAAACTCGGCCCTGTGTCCAGGAGGAGACAGTGTACTAAAGAAAAACAAAACACAAATGACCCAGGGTCATGACAATATATGATCATTATCATATAGAACTGAAGTAGCTTCATCAATTTACAAGTTCATTAGTTGACCGATCACGCTTGGTTCTTCTGCCGCATATGTTGAAGAAATTTTAATGTATTTTATGGAAATGTAAAAACAAAATGATTGATTGGTTCCTCGATTTAAGTCGTTGCCATCTCCCGCACTCCTATTAAAACTAAAAAATCGAGATATAACATATTTATAAAACCATTTATTCCTTAGTATTTTTCAGCTCCAAAAGTGTTGCAGAAGCAGAAGCAGCAAGTGAAGCCCAGAGTGAAGCCAGGAAGTGTCCGGAGCCAAAAGCCCCTTCCTTCCCCTCCGGACCTTATTTTTAACTGAGAGGGAGGAGTAAATGTGTAAGGAAGTGACGGGATTTCATGTCCAGTGAGGATGTGTGTTTTTGTGTGTGTGTGCTCAGCTCGGTAAGAAGGCCACATTATAAAATCATATATGTACCCAGTCAAAAACTACTACACTCGATTTGGACCAATCACGACATTTTCTGCCCTCAGAATATGTTCCGAAAAAGCAGAACTCTCATCCGCACCAATATCTTACCCTTTTGGAAACAAGTTATTGTTTATTGAAGCATCACTGTACATGCATCACGTCACTGAGCTCATGATATTCAGCTGATGATGATGATGCAATCTGCCGTGACGGTTCCATTCAGATTCAACGCAGAATGAAGAAGCTGCATTTGTCAGTGTCTAATATCACCAGGACTGGGATTTCAAAGACTTCATTACAATGTGTGTCATAGCAAAATGACATCAGATACTGGACAAAGATTCTATTGTTTATTTATTTATTTATTTGTTTATTTGACAGGGACAATACAGACAAACATAGTTACAAGTTTGCAACTAATGTGATGTATATAGAACTTATAGCTAGTGCTAATTTTCAGCTCCAGTCCCTGGTTGGGCTCTTCCACAGCATTACAGAATAAAAAAGAAAGATAGGGTTGAAGAAAGAAAAGGGAAAACAGACAGGGAAGAAAAAAAACCGCACAAAAACATAAATGAAATGCATAAATAAAAACCTTAAAAAAACATATATATATACATATATGCACAAACACATGTACACATGCATTTACACACATGCACATAAACATTCCTAAACATACATCAGTTAAAAAGCCCACATAGCTTAATAATCCAAATATTACATTATAAAACCCTGACTCACTACATTACAGTACACTATAAAATACACATCAATTAAAAAGGACCAGACCATACAATTCAACCATCCCATGTTGTATTTATGTGATATAAAACCTTCACTCACTCACTCACTCACTCAACAGTATTTACAGATGAGTACAGCGTTGTTGTTTCTTTAGCCATGTTTTTGTTCTGCAGGTGAACACCTTGAAATCTGAGATGGATTTGATTTCTAATGACAGTGAGATAAGCGGATATTTTTCTTTTAAATAATGAGAGGGTCTGGTTGGATCTATGGACCATATATAAACATTTACATTTATTTTGTATGAATGTGCAGCAGAATAAATATACTAACTGTCCAAGTCTAATAAGAGTCACTTTTAAGAATACTGAGCATCCAGTAGCATCTGCAAACTAATTGCAGTCGTGTATTGTACACTAACTTGGTCCCTAGGAATAAATATTAAAATGCATTCAAGTGTGTTGCTGATTGAATCTAAAACTCTGTGAGGATGCTACAAAAACAAATGACTGAATAGAAATTTAGAATCACTGCCTGAAACTGAAAAATAATCCTATAAGTTGGTGTACTATAATAACGGTGTGCGCAGGCTTTCCTGTAACCATGTTGTTTTTCACATGTTACTGAGCTATGATTTCACTCACATTGCATGTAACTTGTTTCCCTGACAACCGAGTGCTTTTGGCTTTTAGTCCAAGAAATCAACATGTCTGATGGAGGTAGATGATTAAAAGGGAGAGTTTTAAATTATCCAGCAATTTACCTTGGAACTGCATTAAGAATCTCATAGCCCTTCCACTATCTGATTTGGCCCGCGTTTACCGAGAAAATAATGATTAATAGGGAAATCTAATGGACTGCATTTTATCTGTTGCTTATCATGAGGTTTATTGTTATTAAAGGCTGAACATGAAGACTGCGGCTGGGATGTACTGCATGTACGCTTTACTCTGGTCGCTCTTAGCATATTTATTTATTTTCAGGGTCATTAGTGAATGCACAAAAAAGTCCCCGTTCTTACACATGCAAAAGAAACTATTAATAATAAATACACTGACGCATATCAAACAAAAAGCTTCTGTTCAGTGTATACACAGCAGAGGTTACTCTTTCATAGGACTTAAACTCACCAATAAAAACTAAAGATAAGGACAGTTCAACCAGAGTCCATTATGCCTTCAGTGTATACAAACCAGTCTATAAATGTAAATGTATAAGAGCGACAAGAACAGCCCTAATAAACAAAAAGTGATGTGCATTCAACTCTGGCTTCAGGGGCAGCACACTGTTTTCAGTCTTTTGTGGTCAGCAACATATTCACTTATAATGCTTAATTTAACCTATATTCATGAGGGTTTATATTAATAAGGTTATGAATAATAAGAGAACAGATGAAAGTGATGCATCTTTCATCACCAAAGATGAGCGAAAAGTGAGACACATGATTTATTTTCACTAGTTTTTTTTTTCAGTAGTATTTTATTGCTAAAAGGAAATACGATCAATAAATGAGTTTTTTTTTTCTTCTCCTGTCTGACAAAGGCAAGAAAGGAAATGAAGTCCTTTATACATGTTGAATGTTGTTTCTGATCAGGAAAATGAAAAGATGCTTTGTGTATGGGGGCTTGAAATGGAAATGAAATCATATTTATTTTTAATTTCAGTGCTGTTTCTAAAACATGACAAGAATCTGTGAATATATTTAGCAGGTACTTCATTTGGCTTGTATTTGTCATTAATGTGATCAGTGAGAATCACAACTCAAATATATAATACGAATACTAGCAGTTTGCATGTTCTTTAAAGGATTCTCCAGATTCTTCACACCATCCAAAGACATGCACTTGACGGTTCATTGGTGAATTGTAGTCTCCTTTAGGTGTGAATGAGAGAGTGATTGGCTGTTCATCTTTATATGACTGTCCAGTGATGAACTGGCAACTCGTTCAGGGTGTATGACACCTTTGCCCATAAGTACCTGGGATAGGTGACCTGATGACTGACCGACCAAATATACTGTCACCTCTGCAATATTGAGGTGAAAAAAAAAAAGATGGTCATCGAAAACATCAGTTTTGATTTCAAAATGGTTAACTTTTTAGGTCAAGATTAATTTCAGTGCCTCATTATGATGTTTTCAAATGAATTAATTTATAACATTATTATCATACTGTTGTAATCCGGCTGGATAGCTCAGTTGGTAAGGCTGGTGCATAAGGGACCCGGGTTCGATTCCCGGGATGAGCGTCCAGTGGGTTGTGTCAGGAAGGGCATCCGATGTAAAAACTCCTGCCAAATCAAATATGCCAATTGGATTCACTGTGGTGACCCCGGAAGGGAAGAAGCAGAAAGAAAACATCGCTATCAAGCTGTTATAAAAGTATTATTAGTACAGATGCATAAATCTGTTTGCATTTCATCGATCCTGCCGTGGTTAATATTGGGCTCTTAGATATGTTTAATATGTTGTAGCAAATCATGAATTTATGTGGACAGACTGAATTTTTCAATAAATGTGCTGTTGGGTGGAATATTTCATCCAATATCAATTTAAGAGGAATGCTTCATCCACACTGTGACTCACAAAATGTTTCCAAAGTTTCCGAGGGACACAAAAAATACAGGACTTAGGATGGAAAAAGACGAAAAAAAAAAAAGTAAATGTTTAATCACCTGCTTCCCGTTGGTTGGTTTAGCATCAAAAACCAAATCCACTACAGAGTCCTGTGCCAACGCTCGTGCAACTGGCGAGCACTTAACGGCCGCCATCACGCTTTGCCATTTGCTCATATCCATTTCCATATCTGAGAAAAAAAAAAAGGTACTTTTACTGGTGCCAAATTTAAGGCTTTGCTTCTGGAAGTAGAGCATCAGTTTTGCCCTTGAATTGAGAGGGAGAAATCATTGGGGCAGTCTTGGCGGCTTCCTGTAAACCCCTCCCCCCCCCACACCCAACTCTCTCCCCACTCTCTCTGTGGGTCCCTATGTCTCGGGGACAGATGGTGAGTGTCAGCGGCATGCCAGTTCTCATATCTCACTATGGGCCTCTGCCACGGAGAGAGAGATGTTTCTGCAGGATGCCTGGGTGTGTCTTTTTAATCCAATGATGGAAAGGGAAGCGGCAAAGGAGAAATTGCATGGAACGATGGGAGGGGGCAGGCACGTGGGAGGAGAAGATGTTTAATGCAATAAAGAGGTATGGAAGGAAGGAATGCATGGCAAGTAGAAGTAGAAAAGAGGAGGAGGAAGGAGGATGAGATATAGTGGGGGTGGGGGGGGTGAAGAACAGTGAGATGTGTACAGCGGGGAAGGAGTGAAAGGGAAGGAAGAGATAAGTGGGGGGGGGAATCACATGAAGAAAATGAAAAAGGGAGAGAGGATATGGAAGGGAGGGAGGTAAGGAGGGATTTTCTTGGTCTTTCAAGTATGCCTTATCTGGCATATTCAGTGAAGCTGATTGGTCTGGTTGCCATGGCAATGTAGTGGGCTTGGGAGAGAGAAAAAAGAGGGAGACATTTGAGTTTTGGTTTCCTTCGATAAAACATCATCTTGTAAAGGGAGCGCACTAAGGATGGACATACGCCCTCACACGCACACACACACACACACACACACACACACACACACACACACACACACACACACACACACACACACAC
>JAPTHA010000019.1:15079933-15096180 GCA_029814585.1 Gymnapogon annona | reverse complement strand
AGGAGAGAAAACAAGGCACAAATAAATACTGCAAAAATGGAATATTCTGTATGTTAAATGTCTGGTGGTGAACACATCGTTTTGGATAAGTCTGGCATTGAGACTCCAGTGAGTCCAGGACACATATGTACAACTTTCAATAATGATCAAAGACAAAACCGTAGCATTTGGCATCAAGGACCCAGTGTTTTTGCTTTGGCCTCAGAGGGGATCATGGGATATGGCCTGATCTTAAAGCGCTACATGCTTTCTGCCCCATCACACCATCACGACAGCCCCTTCAGTGCTGAACGAGTAACATGGCTCTACAAATGACCAAAGATGTGGCCCAATACTTCAGATGCTGTTCTCATACATTTCCCAGAAAACTTTTATTTCCCCCACAAGAGCTAGGACTCGCAGGTCACTGATATAACATGTGTTGGCTTGGATTGGCTTGAGAGAGAGTCAACTCTGCTGTGATTGGTCATCGGTGGTGCACAGCTGCTACTATGTTGGAATTGACACTACAACTATTTCTTTAAATGAAGAAATTTGTTTATAAAGGGGATAAACGTGCTCTTCGTGACAATTTGTCCATTTGTCAGAAAGTACAAATGGACAAAAATGCGATGTTTGATGGGTGTTGTTTCATCTAAGACTACAACATTGGATGGGTGCACATAACTACAGAAAAACAAAATCCTCTTGGACTGACATCCAGCAGGGCTGCTATGGAGAAGGATGATTTTACAATAATCTGGATGAGGTGGAGCCAGTAACAACTTGAATAATGCATCTTGTCATAATATCCTGCTGACTACAACCAATTAAGAGTTGAACTTCTCTCCAATCTAAATGTGTTAAAAGCTGCATGTTTCAGCCTCCCAACACTTCCTGTCCTGTAGCGGAACTTCAACACTGTTAAGACATGGCAGTTGTTAAAAAAAACAAGCCTGCAAATGCAAAGACGTACCCCAATAACATGGTTAGACCAGGTATGCACCAATCTCCAAGTTCTGAACTTATACAACAAAAGTTGGACGCTCAAGAATTGAGTTTGCTAAATATTACTTTGAATTACAAAGCCTCCAAAATCTTTTAGTGTGTGAATACAACGGTATCCACTAGAGATCCAGGCGACACGCATCAACAAAGGCTCGGGTAGCGTATTGAACTCCATTTGGCACAACTGAAATAGAACTGACTGGAGTCCAGCTGCAGTGACTGAGCTCTAATCACACAGGGAACTTGTACAACAGATAAACACTGGCAACTGCCATCAGTGAATAGCCATCTCATTTGCAGATGGGCCAATGGTACAAAAAAAAAGGCCAAAAAAAAAAAAGCTGGAGTTTCTGCCAACATCAATATACAGTTGAAAAGATTGGTGCATCCCCAGATTGTGCCAATTATACAATTTCCAAGAGCATTACTGAACTTTTAGTGATTTAGTCTCGATCTAGAACACATGCCGACTTGTTAATTTCCTCAATACTGAAGGTGCCAGATTAAGAATAATGCATTTCTATGGCGATGAGGGTTACACCACTTTTCTGGTCTAAACGAACACGTCTAGAACGTCATGAAACTAGGCTCATGACTGAACAAAAATACAAATACTGATTCTTAGGTATCTGGTATGACACTACAAACAGTAATTACAGGGCGAGTTAAGGCATTACTGCTGTATGAAATAGATGGGGGTGGAGGTGAAATGAATGTGTACGATGTAAATGAACAGTGTTACACCACATGGTGTCGTATACACCCTAACCAGCTGATCACCAAGGCCATGACTAATGTTCTACGTGCGCAGTCGGGCTACGTCAACACTCCATATCGTTACTGCTACACAGTCAGGTGACAGTGACCCTCCCCCCCGAAAGCCTCCCGCCCGATCCCACCCTCCCCTTCCCCTCCCCTGCACAGGGAGATGAAACCTGACATTCATACACCTACACACCCACACAGGGCTGATGGTATCTTCTGCAAAACTGTGGTTTTTAAACTAAGAAAAGGCAACACACAATAGAGTCCTCTGCTAAACCAACACTGTTCAAAAGCCAGCACCGTACCCCGGCGCGCCAGCCGGGGCTACCAAACACGACGACCGTCCTCTCTAATCTGATTGGTCAGATCCACATAATATGAAATTCGGCGGCGGACCCAAAGCCAGATTGTAGTCTTTTGGGCTCAGCCACGTCTACATGTGAAGAAATAAAGTCTGTAAACATACACCGGCAGCTCCAATGATCTAATCTGCTGCAAAGGCTTTTGGGAACATGGGATTGGGGCGGGCAGGATACCGTGGCTCAATGTCTGCCTTTCCCAGAAATCCTTGCAACACTCACATGGAGGGGCCTCAGGAGTTTTTACCGACATGAAATGCTTCAAAACTATAGAAAGAAAGAACAAAAACAAACAAAAAACCCGCACAGCTCAGGCCATTTCACTACTGTATCTTTTCTTATCATTGATATATTCAGTCATCTCACTATAGATGTGTCACGTTTAAAAAATCTGAGTTCTCCCTGGGTATGAGTCATTACTGAACTTTCTGTAATAAAACATGCTTTTTGACACAGGGAGACCACTGCAATCTTCTCGAAAAGTTTGCCCAATGAGCATTAGATAAATGTAATGAAGTTCTTGTTGATATATTTTACTTCTGGCTGGAAAAAAAAACATTTAGACTATTACGGTTTAAAGATAAGTGTTGGAAGTCCAATTTTTGCAGTTATATTCCAATTTGTCAAAAGTTCAGAAGTCAGGATGTAGTCACTGCTGCGTATCACTACACCTAGATCAGTATCCAGAGGTCTGAA
Source organism: Gymnapogon annona (assembly GCA_029814585.1). NCBI lineage: Eukaryota > Metazoa > Chordata > Actinopteri > Kurtiformes > Apogonidae > Gymnapogon > Gymnapogon annona. The sequence continues at coordinate 15,093,373 of JAPTHA010000019.1, read as the reverse complement.
CATCTGCAGCAGTCTCTGGGATTGTGCACTCTTGGATCGCTCTTGTTCAGACTAGTATTAATGTGGCGTTCAAGGTCTCGTCACAAGTCTTCACCTTTAATGGCGGCGTGCACCGTACCCAAGACGCCAGCAGGAAATGAAATCCACTTGACATTTCAGATTATTTGATTTCTATTGAGAACGGAACTGAGATCCTCGAGATGCCTGTGGAGACGTAATCTAATGGTGCAAACTGATGCTCTCGAACATGTCCGTCTAAGACTGGATCACAAAAACCACAATTAAACAGGTCTGAACAAGGCAGTAGTCACATCAGCCAGTGCATTCTACATCACTTACAGCTGTATTGTTAAGACTAGTTTATCTTCTAAAGAAGGGGACTCGATAGTATAGACTGATCTGATAGACATGAAAAAGTCTTAGAGGTTCAGAACTGAAATGGCCAAAGTTGTGATCTAACACTCAGAACGATAGAATCCAAAACAAAATGTCCAAACATACAATTCAATGGTCAAAGTCAAAACCGATATATATATATATATATAGATATATATATTCATATAGAGGAGAATCTTAACAGTGAACATCTGGTCAAAAATAATCTGCCTACATGTTTCTCACAACCTTTGTAGTGCTCAAAGCTTTAAGAAATTAAAGTTTTCACAGCTCAGGATTCTGACTGTGCCATTCAAGAACGTTGGCGCCTTCAGCTTCGAATGAGCCTTGGCTCCGGTTCTCTCATTCTGGCCCCTCTGGCTTCCTCACAGAGCCTCTGAAGAAAAAAGGAAAAAGAAAGGAAAACACACAGTCCAGACACACACAGCATCCAGCCCAAAGTGCCCACGCTTCTGTGCATGGTACAGTACAATGAAGAGCTTTATCACATGGTCCAGCACTACTGAAGATAAAAAAATAAAAAAATCTAAAAATAAAAACACATCTGAGACAAAAATCATATACACTCACGAGACCATTAGTTCACCTGCGCTAAAGCACATTGCTTCCTGTAATGGCCAACCCTGTGCTCCCTACAAAACCACGGAGCGTCCAGCTAAACTCTTTTCACACAGTGCACCTCAAAAAGAGAAAAATAAAGCAGAAAATGCACAACAAAAGGCAAAAAAAATTTAAAAATATACACATCTCGAACTGAAGAAATAATTTATGTCTGAAAAGAAAAAAAAAAACATCTGGTAAACAAAATAAATTAAGGCATGCAAAAGATAAAGTCAAATCTTCAGATTTGGATACTTATTTTTAAGCCAAACATCTGATATTGTTAGAACATCTTCCTGTTAGGAAGGAACCACGCACTCTTATTAAATCCTCAGAAAGAAGGTAGCTGCCAAAATAAAAATTCAAACCCACTGGAATATCACTGTAATATGCCCGAGCGTTTAAAGGCTGATATTTACATATTTGTGTTTGTGAGCTGTAAGAGGCCGATATATACATACATGTTCATGCGGATTCAGCAGCAGTGCAGCAAAAAACAAAACATCTGAGTGACACAGGAGTGCTTCTTCTTCTGAACATCCTGAATCAGAAAAATAAATAGTAATGTATAAAAAAAAAAAAAAAAAAATCAAAAAAACAAAATGTACATCACAAACATCTGTGTTGAGCTTCCTCAGATCCCAAACGGAATACTGATATGTATAAAATAAAGAAGAGAAAAGTGAGACAACAACGTCGTGTGTTGGCTTCTAAGGTGACGGTGATTCATCAGAAGAAGTGAAGCGGTGCCGAGCTGAGCCGAGCCGGTTGAGGGAGCTGTGGTTCTGCCACTTTAAGGCTTTGCAGTAAACATCGGCGCTGAGATGCTGCTGCTCCCTCCAACTAACCGAGACTGATGGGAACTTTTAGTAAATAAGCCGGCACGGACAAAAAGACATGCAGCAACTCACCCATCTCACACACACACTCGCACATTCACGGACACACACATACACAATCGACAGTTCACTTTAAGAGACTTGCCACTGCCTCTTCATTTTTTCCTCATTTTTTTTCTATTGGAATTTTTTTTGTCACTTAGATTTCTTGGCAGCATTACATGTTGCGACTCTTCGTCCCTCCTACCGGCCTGAGCCCACCTTCCTCTCCTCCGCAACACTCTTCTGCTCTGCCTCTGATTGGCTGAAGGGGGCGCTGGGAGGCCAGAGGCTGGTGGGGAGCTGCTGGGTGAGCTTGTGGGGTGAGGAGGAGGAGGAGTGGAAGAAGGAAAGGTGGTGGGTGGGTGAGCGGGGAGAGGAGGGGGCAGTTCAGTAGTCTGCGATGGGGGCGAGCTCAGGGTGCAGGTCCACTGTGATGTTCTTGTAGAGGCTGCTCAGGGACATGAGGGGGCTGTAGTGGAGGTTGTTGAGGCCGTCCAGGTGTTGCCGCTCTTTGGAATACCTCAGTAGTTTATACCTGCAACACACACACACACCTCGGCATCACACCAACCCTGCATGGACACAATCCTCAGGTCACAGAGCTAGACATGTTCCATCAAAATTGACCAGGTTTGGAGGGGGTTTGAGGTTAACATGTGTCTTTCTGCGTACTGTGTAGTTTGGATTGTTAACGTCTTGTCCTGTCTGTCTCCGTTTTGTCTCGTCTTGTTCCATCCTGTTTCGTCTTTATTTGTTTCAACCCGTCACAGTCATCTTGTGCTGTTTGGTTTTGTCTTGGCCGTCGCCTCTGGCCTTGTTAATGTGGGTGGGGGGCATGGCCTTGTTGTGCGGTGAACAAATGTGACTGTGTTGTGATGTAATGTAATATTGTCTAATGAAAAATAAAATAGTTTTTAAAAAATTAACCAGGTTAAATAAATAAACTTTTTCTCAACCCTGAAATAGGATGTAGTGGGGGTGTGGGTGGGCTTTTCATATTTCTCAGTATAGGTGCCCTCGAGGACCGGAGTGGGTGACCCCTGCCTCACACTTTTCAGATGCAGTGGAAAGCGGTGTGAGGTAACCATTGTTGTGACTATATGAATAAACTTTGATTTGGTTTGAAATACAAACCACAGATAGCCAGGAATCCTTTCACCTGAAGTAAATAAAACGTCCTGGAAATGAGTGGAAAAAGACCAATTATGATGCAAGTATCATCGCATCATTCACTCTGGCACTACTTCAGTATTTTTTACTTCTGATCCATTTGTTACTTTTTGTGTTAGATCATTAGTTTTGTGTCTATTTTGCTTCTGTAAACATCACAGCATTGTTACAACTGCAATTTACTCCATTATCTAGCTTCACTTAGAAAATAGTCTTACCTCCCCAGAAACTGCACCTCTCCTCTGTGGTGATGAGGGATGGACTTGTACTTCCCGATCTCTCCCTCTGGTCGTGTCACGTTCAGACCAGCGTAGTGAACCCTGAAGGACCAGGTCATACTAGTTAATACTGTCTCACTCTCAGCAATACCAATGCTACAAATCGAATTCATATGTGTAATAGTCTCCAAACCAACAGGTCACACTGAGTCAACTGACCTGTTCCACAAGTCGTCATCTTCTCCTCCCCAACCCCAGAATGCATTGGGAAAGCCATTAATCTTGCGGAACTGATCCACGGTGAGCCCACTAACACCACCGAAGAACTCACTGTATGGAAGACTGCAAAGACCGTGCGATTTAAGAAACAGAGGATATACGCAGGTGAGATGTTTCAATCTATCCTCACCATACATAAAACATTCCATTTTTAGTCCCACTCTGGGAAATTTCAGATATGCAGCAGCAAGAACAGATTTACAGCACAGAGGAGCAAAATAGAAACATAAATCAAAATACTCCAATAAAAAACAAATACATAAAGCTATAAAAATATATGTCCTAATTATATCAAGATCACATTTGCAGCGGAAAACACTGGCATATTTCAAATAATTTTCTTGTGTCTGTAAGATTTTTTTTGTTTTTCTTTACACATTTGAAAAAAAAATACAATCCAATTAAAGATTGATCATCCATCCGCATTTCTTACAAGCACAAAGGCAACACCAAGCATGTCCACTCACATGTACATGTATTTGTCCAACTTGGCAGCGAAGTGACGTGGCATCTGACCACAGCCATAGTAGTTGCGGTCATTCTCAGGGATATGGTCAACATCATGGAAGATCAAGCAGTCCCAGTCCAAGTCCTTCATGGCCTCCAGGAATCCCACATTAAACAGCATGGCTCTATTGAAGGGCTGACTGCCACTCTGGACACACGAGGTAGGAAAGAGGTAAATAACAATATGAAACAAAGTCTTTCAAGTAACAGCCTCAGTCCTCAGCAACAGCTGAGTTAGAGTCTACCAAGTAAACTCAATAGAAAATACACTCATAGCCATCTTTCTGCCAGAACAACATAAAGACTTGTGTTGGTCCAAAACAACATTATTCACTTGTAGCATAAAAAAATGAAAGAAAGTGAATGAAGTGGTGTCAATCATTACATTTGTACTCCTTTTAGCTTAATTTGCATTTCCTATCCAGTCATAGCATCTCATCTCCTGACATAACTGGCTTTACTTAAGGTCCAATTAGTGTTTTCCGTGTATAATACAGTGATGAAACACTCATTTCAGAGCAATTTGAAACTAAAACTTGGTGGGTATTCATAAAAACTGAATTTCTGTTCCAACTAGTTTTGGCAATACAAAAACGACTACATGCCATGGCTGCACAAGCCATATGTGGTCACCTCTCAAACACACGTCAAACATAACAGCATGAGCATTTTTTATAGTCAAAGTTTGGCTTCATTTCATATATGAAAACAAGATGGTAAAATTTACTGAAGTCGAGAGGCTGGTTAGCTCTAGGTTATTAGCTCGTAGAAGTCAAACCACACATAGGCTCTAACATAGAACTTTCTCATTCTTTTGGCCACCGTAAGGGAGGATAAAGTGGTATCAAAAACTGCATTAGGTTTTGGAGCCAAAAGATAGAGATGATAAAATTCAATTGACTTTTCTACTTAGTTTAGAAGCTTGACACCGTACCTGTTCGATGACATAGAAGGCAAACTGCAGCCGCTGTCTCTGCAGCATGGGGATGAGGTGTTGGAAGAGGATGGGCAGATGTTCATGACGATTTCTAAATGGAATCAGGATAGCCACCTATAATGCAAACACAAGAGGAACAATTTGTTCCATATTATACTTAAAATCCATTCATTAGCAATGGGAAATGTTTGTTCTAATAGTAACAGAGTGAAATTTGATCATTGTAGTGTTTATTTTTTTACATTGTACTTTATTGTTCTGCATCCTCTCCTCCGGCGTCAGAGAGGATGCAGAGCTGGAGTAAAGTACCGGGAGGAGGTGATGGTACAATCCGAGCATTCTGTCTATTCTAATGGGTAACGTAAGATCTTTAGCAAATAAGATGGAAGAGCTAAAGGCACTAACCAGAGTGCAGCGGGAGTACAAGCAGAGCAACCTCTTGCTGTTGACGGACCCCTGGCTCACAGACAACACGGCCTCTGTCGCAACTTTGGATAGTTTTCTATGTATGTGGTGCAAATGCGTACTGTGTATGTCGTATAAGAATTCAACTCATGTATATCTGCTCTTATTTCTACTCTTTGTATTTGTTTGGGGTGATGCACAAATTTCCCCATAGTGGGATAAGGTCGGTCTATCTATCTATCTATCTATACCTTCCAGCGAGGCCTGCAGTCCTTTGGTTTCCAATGACCTCCGAACCCGATGTCAAATAACTTGGAGAACTTCAATTCAATCTCCTCCATGGGGATTTCTGTCATGTTCACATCCATAAGGCCCTCTGGGAAGGACAAAAAATATTAATTCAAGTTCATTTTCAGCAGCCTTAATAACAGCAGTTTCATTTTGGGTGACTCACTCATAGAAGGTAATCGCTGTGGGCAGGGGAGGTTCTGGGCATAACTGAAGTTCTCAGGGAGGTACGTGGTTGGCTGGACCAGATATTCACTGGAGTTTGTGCCATCAGGGTAATCTGTAGCGGAAAAGAACAGATGATGCCAGGCACTGCACTGACACCTCAACATCTTCCCTACAGTTAACGTGGCTGGTGGAACACTCACCTGTCCCGTTGAGTGTACTGTTTTTGTTGGTGTACAATCGAATCATCTGGCCAATGGTCCTCACATTGTCCCTCAGCATGATGCCCTGAGCCTGCACCATGAAGAAGTATGTGTTGGCTGAAACGACAAGAAAAGCGAAATTAACTCCTGCATTGCCTTTGGGACGTTATGCTTATTTACACACAGCACATTAAACAGCTATTACATGTGTATTGCAAAACAAGGTTTTCCATGTAATTGGCACTTCATGTTGACATATTTCATAGAAACAAACTTCTAAATAATTTATCTACAGCAACAGAAAGACAATGTAACCCACATGAACACAACGAGACAATCAGCTGATAGAGGGTTTTCCAAGCTCTAGGAAAATAACTAAAACGCCATCGGCTTCTCTGACGTACACAGCGCATTTTACTTCTCAAAATAACCATTTTCAAAGGGGTAGAGGTCATTTATTATTAGCATGTTCACATCAATGATTTAGTCGGATTTGTTCTGAATTTCCCTGAGCTACATGGTAAAAATGCACTAAAATCACCTCTAAAATATACAGAAGTGTACAGTTTTAATATGAAAAGTGACCATAGCAATTAAGCCCTTTAATGACCAAAGGAAACAAAATGTGAAATGACTGCCCTGACTCCCAAGCTGCACAATGACAGCATTCCACCTCAATTCAGGTCAATATCCAATGTAGAGTTAACTGTTCATGACTAAATTCATGACTCAGTGCACAGAGACAGTTGGGAGAAAAATAAAACCAGATATCAGGAGGCGAACTTCTATCATTTTAACTGTACTAGAAATCTCCACCTACTGTGCTACTCGTTACACAGCAATAAGGCCAGATGAACAGTGTGAAAAATTCACTCTGTTAAGAGTGAATTTTTCACATCAAGTGACTGATGTGACCCATGGATCGCAATGGGGTTCCTGCACACCACATCAGGCCACACACCAAAACTTCCATAAATCCTGACCGAGGCGTAAAGGATGCATTAGTGTGTATGTGTTGTATGATGCCCTGGTTTTGCAGGTTTATTATAGAGCCATCTTGTATAAAGCGCTGTCATTAGCCTCCAATTCAGTATCCGTACGTGTCCGCTCAAGATAAGAACAAAACATACAATGAAAACCATATCACTTTACAACGGCATCTCTGTGGTCCAGTCAACCAGTCAAGCTCATCCTCTCATATTCAGGATTTTAAGATACTGACAATAGCCACTTGTTAAATCCCAACTGACTGTTGATCTTGATCCAAATAAAATGGCTATAAATGGTGTCTTTTGCACCATTTACAGTATTCCGCGCTACACTGCACTGTGTCCAGCCTGCTCTGTGTCCTGTAATCCCTCCCAGAGTGTGGAGCTGTCCAAGGCAGACAGCTGTCTGATGTGATGCTGCACATCTGGTTGCCGTCAGCTCTGACTGCTGCCTCAATGAGACAACTCAAACACAGAAGGTGGCAAATAGGTTCTCTAAAGCAGCTGACATTCTGCAACCAGCAGCACTTTTGCCTAATGCTACTCTCCCGTATGGCAGACGGCCAACACGGAAGCTTTAACGGACATTTTGATTTGATTTATTTGACCATCCAAGCCACACTGCTTCAAATACAGCACGTTGATAATAACACAACCTCAGCCGAAAAAGCAATCTGAAAATAAATCATCGCTTTTGAGGTTAGAAAGTCAATTGTCAGCGCCTCAAATTATGCCTCAATGCCAACTTCAACCAGTAAACTCACCACATTTCCTAGGGACACGGTACTAAAAAAAAAAAGAAGCCTGTAATAGGAAAATTATACCAGATTTTGCATCCAAGTAATTTTCATGTCCGAGTCCTGCACAACTGCAAAATTAACATATATTGCAAATTAATACAGGTTAAACGATCATTTCAGACATAAAAACATAACACTACTCACGCTCAAATAAAACCTACACATCTGTCTCTGGACAAAGGCCCATTCCACTCCAAGTGCTGGTCCAAAACAAGGATGTTACAGAATAACATACTATTAGTACATCATCTGAATGTCCCATCAACATGGGTCATATATGATGGCATCTACACAGATGTTTAACATGGCTGAAACATATACCTCCAAGTAGCATCAAAATTAGATTATGAATATACAAGTAGTGTCTACATCCCAAGTGCAGCAAGGCTCTCATAAAAAAAGTCAAATGAGTGACTGTACCAATATACATAGTTTGTCACCTTGTGTATGACAAATATTAGACGGTTAAAACAAGAACGTTAAATATCCAGCAACTACCTAAAATATTATCGGGACAAATTAGATACAACCATCTACAATCTCACTAACACAACAATAGCTTTTGGTAAGGTGACTAAACTGCACAGCCAGCTAACCAGGGTACTGGAGATTGCTATTATATTCTGTATTACTATTATTATTGCACTGTCGAGTCTACTTTTTTCCTATTATCATTATTATTATCACTAGCAGCAAATTGTGTGTGTATATATATATATATATATACATATATATGCACATATTTTTACTATATACTGCAATTATATATTATTTCTCAGTAAGATTACCCTCATACCACTATAATCTTACCACTGCAGCTTATCTTCTTACTTATATTTTTCAACTTAATTTCCCTTTGGGGATAAATAAAGTTATCTATCTAATCTATCCATCTATACATGACTTATGTCAATAATCTCTTACTAAATAAATCACATTTGATTCACAATTTTCACAATTGTGACTTTCAAAATTACTCCAAATGAATGGATCACAAAAATAATCGACCATGTATTATGTAGCAATTGACATCCAATACACTACGAGTTGCCGCTTTATTTTATACAGTTAGACCAATATCAAGGTGAAAAGATGTTTTATGAATGAGCCACAAATCATCCCTATAATAACAACAGTGACCTAATACTGTTCATCAGTCTTCCTATTGGCCCAGAAGTTGCACCATCTGCATGCTTATTGACATACACATGAATGAGTAAAAGGGGATGATAAGCATCTTATCATAGGACAGCAGGCCGCCATAGACTGAGTGGTGGGATGGGGCTGGTGGGGCTGGGTCAGGTCAGGCCAGAGCAGTGCACATGGGATGGCAGATGATGAAAACATGCTAGCAGCACCAAAAATTAAAGTCAACACAGAGCAATTCTCAAGGACAGGAAACCAGGCTGGACTGATTTGAATGCTTAAGCTGTGCATATCAATAATATGACCGCCTATTTACATATACTTCAGAGGACTGAATATGTCAGAAGAAAGCAGTAAACGGAAGAAAGCAGTAAAGCGTGAAGTGACCGTCCTCAAATTGAATCCCCAGCTGAACATAGCGCAGAAGTGGGTGATGATGGCACACTAAACAGGAATCCCCACAGTCCACAGTTACCTCAACAGCAGCATAAAAAAAAACTCAATCTTAAGCAAATATCCGCAGAATGAGACAATAACACGCACGTGAGGAGCCCAACAAACAAACCTGACGAAGACAACACTGATTAGGTCTTTAACACAACTGTTAATTAGTTTGTCCAGAACACTTCCCCCTCTAGATCTCAGTATATACTGTACTTATATCACAAAATATAACATGATCTGCACACTTGCCGACCCAAAAAGAAAGCACACAGGGATATGAAAACAGAGAGGGGGCAGGGAAGCAGAAGAGAGGAATCATTTCCTCCAAAAGATATTGCTTATGAGGTCTTGTGGAAGCCCTTGTCTAACACAATGGGCCAAAATCTCCTGTAGATGTGCTTTGCAAGGCAGAGATCTTATCATTTCTTCAAAGCATACTGTGAGACGTCAAATTTTTGTAGTCAATAGAATTCAATGTTAAACACTAAAAGTAAAAGAACCGTCTATAAATGATTCATATCTGTACATCTTTCTGAAAACTAATGTGTCACTAACTAATTCGTACATGCAAATGGAAAATGGACTCACTATGTTTGTGAGTTAAAGCCAAAACTGCCTAACAGTTGAGATGCATGACATCAAGGATTTATCTTTTAAGCATACCGGTCCTATCCCTTGAAAATGAGTCTAGGAGCAGCAGAATACAGAAGAGTACTTTAACAAGCAAGGAGTCTTTTTTTCTACAACAATAATCTGGATTACGTACAACCCTCACATGAGTGCAAAGAACATACATGTGTAAACTCAAAAAGCACTCAAAGAGTGCCATGGCAACATGTCCTTTCAGCAATGACAGCAACAGATAAATAATAGGACTACGTTGCCATGCTGTCAAATGTCATGTGCAGAAACAGGCATGCCAGCTGAGAGGTTATTCACCTGAATCCAGATGACCTGGAGAACCCAAAAATCTAATTACATGTTCCTTGTCCCATTTCAGACCTTTCCTGATAATTAAATTAAAATTTGTCTTTACATTTTGTGTTGTGTTGCTAAAAAAACAACCCACCCTGGTGAATACATTGCCTCCTTGGCAGAGGTACCGGTAATTATTATCCTTGTGTTCTGAATAGGTCCACTCGCCTATTGACTTATAGATTCAACGCTATAAGTCTTCTGCTTATAGACTTGAGTTTATCAGATAATAGCAACCTTGTGTGGCCTGTCTTGTATTTCTTACATCTTAATATATATACATATATCTCAGAGACTATTGCATTTAAATGATCTGAAATCACCAGATTTCTAAACTGACAGATACAAAAACTAATTAAATAACAGCCAAACCTTCTAAATAAAATCATTACTTGGAGACTGTCATGCTAGACTCTGCATTTACTTATTTCATCGTTTTTTTTCCCAGTCTTTTGCAGTTATTGATATGTTTGCGCATCCCCTCTGATTGCCCTATGATGAATAAGTTGCAATAATAAAGTTCCTCAAATTATTCTGTGATTTCCAAAAGTGGTGTCTGTTGTCCATCTTAATAGTTGAACATGCTCATAATAGTGATACAACAAAATGCATTAATAAATCAAAAACATACAGTAATACAAAAGAGTCTCCTATCTGAAACTGGATATAAGTGTATTTTACCATTATTATCAGACTCTACCACATCTTTAGCAGAACTTAAATAAAATATAACTTGAATTAATTACCAGTCACAGATAAAATCTTCCTGCTAGACATGCAGACTCTCAGAATCCCATCATAAATTATCCAGTACAACCTATTGACAAAATTAAGTCCATTCTCTACCACACAAGGCAATCTGTTCTCCGCTTTATCTTTTTGCTGTTTATTGACAATCAATCTGCTAACCCTCGAGCTACACAAGTGAATTTCCTCACAACTGCATCTCTGCTGAAGCATGAAAGCCAATGATTGCCAGTAAAAGTCCATGCTATCAGCAGAAAAATCTGCTAAACACACACAAACACAACCTCTTCTCCACTGATTATGTGACAACCTCAGAAGTTGTTCAAAAAGAAAACATAATGACAACCAGGATCTCCTCTGTCCAACTGAAGACTGAAACAAGCATCCTCACCATCCACGCCAGTGAGGAGCTGCATGTCTACAGTCCAATGTAATTAATCGGTATCTTGGTGGTATCTGCGGTATATTTCGAGGCTGAAACATCCGTCCTAATTATACCGAGCATGGAATTTAGTTTCCGGTCAAAACTTAATTACACATGACAACAGGAGTGGCCATTTAATGCCAATTTAGAACGACACAAGCTTCTACAGTGATTACCGTTAGAAGGTTTGATGTGCCCTTTGTACTTGATAACATTAACCGCTGTACCGAGCAGCTCTGAGTCACCTGGGCAGAATCCACCGAATTAAACACCGGCAAAATCCGGCAGTTCATTCATTCTGCAATCAATGGTGCATCACTTAGTTAACAGCATGACAACATCGATACATTCAACACAAACCCACATCATAACACATTTCCCGAACAAATGTACCACCCGAAAGAATACGCTTGCTTCTTTTTTTTTTTAACATCGCAAAATGTCATCGACAGCTAACGGGCTTTGCGCTGCAAACTACTTAGCTCAGAGCTAATTAGCCTGCTAGCCGACCGCTCCGGCGTTAGCTCAGACCATGACAGCAGCTGGAGAGCGTGTTTAGTGCTGCACGAGATAATCCACACATAAGCACATTAACAGTCGCCGTATAAAGCCGCGAGTGTAAAGTACTTGGACTTAAAACCTCTGTTAACTAACCTATTCCGGGAGCCACGTAAATGAAGTAGAGACAAGTGGTGGACATGGAGAAGAAGAATATGAAGGCCAAAAATGATCGGTTGGACATTCGCAGCAGCCGCCTCCAGTTCACCATTTTGGCTTAGGCCCGCTCCTCTTCCGCCGATGCGAATCCCATAAAATTCCTATTTGGATTTTAAAAAAGTCCTTAAATACATAGACAGTGTCACTTGTGTGGTCATGGGAAAAGGCTGCGCCGCAAAACCACCGGAAACGCGGCGCAAAGGGGACAAAAAAAGAGGCTTTTGAGGCTAGCGGGGCTAGCTGGCCTGCTTTCCCCCCCTGCCAAGAAATTTCCAGATGGAAAAAGCAGGCCCGTAACGTTAATATCAGGCAACCGCGAGCCTCAGACAGCACCGCCGCTTAGGCATAGTGAAACCGTGACTGTACGCGCGCGCGGCTCAGCGGGTGATACTTTCACGGGTTTTCGTGGTAGTCTTCCATAGTTACGGTGTCGCCAGCGAGGCCTTTTATCGCCAGCATTGAAGGTTTGGTGGTGGTCGGCGAAGGGGCAGGACCGCTCAGCCTTCTCCCACACAGTCTACTCTCGGCCGGCGCGATGTTTCCAACACAGTCGGCGCAACACTTCATTAAACCGCGCGCACGGGACTCCAGTCATGCCACCGGGTGTCCCCGCGCGGATTCCGGTCTGTCGAGGTCTCCGAGAGGCATATGTGCAAGACGGTATCGGAAATCTTTAAAAAAAAAAAAAACCTAATAAAAGATAACGTTGTATCACGCTCGACTCCCTTTTCATTTTCTGCTGGCACTGCAGACACCGTTTCCGGTGGGTGTAACGCCCCCCTCCCCTCCCCCCCGCGTCGCCATGGAAACCGTGCGGGAGGCGCAGTCAGGGGTGCATTGGAGTGTCTTCACGTCCTTTTAATATTCAAAACGTCACAGAGATGTTTACATTAAAACACATTAATATGACTCTAGTGTTAAAACACTAAAGTCCTACACTAGAGTCCTACACTCGTGTTATGACGAGTATTCAAACCACTGAATGCACATGTAAGTTTGATTGTTTTTATTTTTTAAAGTCACACGTTTTTGGTGAAATGACAAAACTCCTGTCGTTTTTAAAATCTTCCTTCTTCTTTGGGCTTTTCCCTTCAGTAGTCACCACAGCGAATCACTGTCCTCCATCTAACCCTGTCCTCTGTATCCTCT
>JAPTHA010000019.1:15017098-15028536 GCA_029814585.1 Gymnapogon annona | reverse complement strand
TGTAAACAGTACTATAAACAGTGAAAATACTATATATCAGTGTAAACAGTACTATAAACAGTGAGAATACTATATATAAAATAAATATGTAACTTTCAAGAAATGTAAATGGTAATAAACAGTAAGTCATATTATTTATATATATATGTGTGTGTGTGTGTGTGTGTGTGTACCAACCATTGGAGAGGTCATGCTGCCTTCAGGGACTGACCAGAGGCTGTGTAAATCACATAACTCACCGCAGACAATACAGGCACACAAACAGCCGTGTGATATATATGTGCAATTGTTTTTTGCCAATGAATAGAAATGTGTTCATTGAAAAATACAAAAAAAAAACAAAACACTAGTTTCCAGTGCTCCTGTGAATTCAGAGCCACGTACGATGACACACCCTGTCCTTCAGTGTGTGTGACGCTCCTGTGTTTTTCATCTTTCCTCTGTAGCGGTGACATGTGTTTATACTGTATTATGAGTCCAGTGCTGCAGCGCTGAGCCATTAGTCACATCCACACCCAGTGTAAGCTCCCTGTTATATAAGCCTTTCCCCGCAACACACACTCTCTGACAGCGTGGGAGGTCTTCTGCTAAGTGGATTCGACAGGTAGACGGAGTTAAGACGGCCCCACCCCCACCCCTTCACACACAACTATCACACTGTAATATCCAGTCTGACTGTGACACTGCTACATTATACCAACTGTATATGTCTTTTCTCACCTACACCTCCATTAATAACATACATTTAAAGTTTCAGTGCGACTCCTGCTAACTTTTCACCAACTTCTACCAACGTCCTTATTGTTTCAAAGAACTGGCTTCTCACTGAAACTAGCTACATTCTTACCTTTCAGCTTTTCGAGATGCTCACAAGGAATAAATGTTGTGCCTCTGTATAAAACTGGTGGGCATGTAATCCAATCAATCCAAAGCTTTTATCTATTCGCCTTCCAGAATATTTGGACTAATATGACTCTTAAAGTGCTTGTAGAAAATATACAAGTCCATCAACTTATTTCCTCCAGATGTGCGCAGAGCTTTATGTTCTTGCTACGTCTTTGTTCTTGATCCATTTGAGGCATTTACGGACTAGAAACGGATGGTGTCTTTGTGTAATTTCCTTGTTTGGTGACCCGCCAACTCGTTAATGCTAAGTTTTATAGCCAGCGTTGGATATTAAAGTGTGTGATGTGTAATTGAGATCGGCCTTAGATCACTCCTGGAAGATCAGCCCCCGTACTATATCCATCTGTTATTGGCTTAGACTTCGAATTCCTTTATTGTCATTGTACAGACCCGCACAGTGGGTCTGGCAATGAACTACCTCAAGAACTTGGTAACCGACTTGTTGCTGTTTCGATTTGGTAATTGTTATGGTTGCGTTAGCATGAGTGTGGGTTTTTGACATTTAAAATAAATAGATTCAGCTGCTTCTATAGGTCTGTTATAAAGCGTTGACACTTCTGGGACCCCCTGGAGACTCCTGAGCTGAAAATGTATATGCAAAAAACCAAAAAAAAGCCTTTACCCTCTAATGATGAATTTTGAATATTGAATGTAGTATCATCTTTAGCATTCTAGAAGACTGTTGTAATTTTGTTTAAGATTGTGACTCTGTCCTTCACAAGTCATAAAACCGCTGTATCCCAAGGTGTTTAGATTGCTATCTATCTCCTGTTGTTTATACTCCTGGCTCTGTAACAGGAGGGGTAACCCCCGACAGATTCCTTCTATTTGTAAGACAAAGGAATGGTGCTTGTCTTTAAAAAGAGGCTGATGACGCTGGCTGGGGGGTGTGCTTTGGAGACAGAGCCATGTGCTGGCACATGGACTTTGGAGCTCCAAATAAATGCATATATTGAAAAGGCATTGACGATCTTCATTCGCCTCCAAAAGATATTAAAATTTCCACGACAACCCTCCTCCTAACCTGACTTTAAAAACTCCTATTGTATTCAACGATTTAATGTGAGATGTAACTCCATAACGGAGGATATTTTATGACACGGCTGTAATTATAAGAACCTCTGGCTACATTATTCACTTTCACATGAGCCCACAATGAGCCTGGTATTAAACCCATTAAACTGTGAACTGAGGCACTGAAGAGCATCCCATTTATACATGATTCACCAATTTGAAATTAAACTTGATTTATTCCTTTACTTGGGCACACGCTCTGTGGAAAACGTGTGTATAAAGATTGATAAGAAAGATACATTCAGGATCTATTCACTGCCAGTATAGACAGTGAATGTATGGTTGTGGGGAGGTTGGTTTACAATAGATATGGATGAAAGATTGTATGTGGGAAAGACACTGTGAGAAAGTGTGTGATGTCTGTGTGTGCTTGTGTGCGCGTCGACCACCGATGTTTGATTGGAGAAATGCGATCTCATTGTGCTGGCCGAGCACAAGTCAGCCCTTTTCACTTCCTTTGCTCAAAATCCTTGTTTGTAAAGCTGATGCACAATGGAAAAAAAAAAAAGAAAAATCACACACACACACACACACACACGTATAGAGCCCCAGAAGGGACATGCACACACCTGCTGGGAATACTGTAATGTTTATGCTCATGTAGGAAGTAGTTCCCAAATACACATGTGACACGTTGATAGGCATTGTATCGAAAACAATGCGTGTATGTCTGCACGTGCGTGTATGTGCATTTGCATACCGTATGTGTGTCAGCATCCTCAGCCCATGTGTTTCTATGTGTGTATTGTGAGTGTGTGTTTTGGTGGTCTGTCCATTCACCAGGGAGATGGAAGTTACATGTGTTTCCTGAGGATTTTGGGGGAAGAATGAGTATACAGTATATATTTCCTCATAGTGTGAATAACATGACCTACAGTTTACTAAATGTACTGCTTCAATCCTCTCCCTTACATGTATCCTATTATGTAAATGAACTGACCTCCTAATATCCTAGTCAGTAAAAATAACACAGCTTTAACAGTATAGATTTATAAGAGCGATGGAAGAATTTGGATTCATTAACTTCAGGCAAAAATGACTTAAAACTCATTTGTAAATAATAGTCAGATTGACAATGTGCACATGATATAAA
The DNA here is from genome assembly GCA_029814585.1 of Gymnapogon annona. Classification (NCBI taxonomy): domain Eukaryota; kingdom Metazoa; phylum Chordata; class Actinopteri; order Kurtiformes; family Apogonidae; genus Gymnapogon; species Gymnapogon annona. The sequence goes on along the minus strand of JAPTHA010000019.1, from coordinate 15,025,463 downwards.
ACCATGACGGAACCCAAACTTAAAGTCTACATAAAAAAAATCACTTAACTGGGATAACGTAATGTTTCCAAGTAAAGGAGACAAAGTCGTGGAGTTTTAAGCCAGAAGGTCCACATGTTCGTGCCATGTAGCTACTATATGTCTGTGTTATTATATGGGTATAAACATATGTGATGTGAATATTGAGTGAGTCCAGCCCATGTGGCCCTTTAACATTTCTTAATCATGTGCTGCAAGGATCTGTGGCAATTTTTGTATTGCCATCATATGTGGTGGCAATGTAAAGGTTAATTTCTATTTTTTATTTGTAGTTTATTTGGCAGTGACAATGCAGTGCACATTATTACAAACATGACACGGCGAAACCATGACAAAACTTGTAGATGTGAATACATAGGAGGTTTATAGCCAGAAGGCTAATTTGCAACCTCAGTCCCTGATCTGGCTACCTATTCTAATAAAGCATGACATAAAAAATATACAAATAAATGTGATCTTAAAACATGCTTCCCATGGCATGAAACCCTTTTGCAAAAAAGAAAAACTATACAACGTGTGTGTGTGGACAATATGTGTTGTGTGTGCATGTGTGCATGTCGTTTTTGCCTGTCATCATGGATGCATTTTTGGTTTTCCTTCATCCTGTGCTTTATTTTTCGGTTAAATGTTTTAGACTCAGTTTGTGTTTTTATTTCACTTGGTAATTCGTTCCAAAAATGAGTCCCAATTACTGAAAAACTTGACTGGCCAAAACTGGTTTTGTGAACCTCCGCTATACAGTTGCCATTCACTGCTCCCCTGGCGGCCACCTTTCTTGTGCTTTAATTCAACATTAAATGTTGATACGAAGACTTAAACTCTGATTTTGTCTGTCTGGCTTTGTCAATTACATTTTTTGTCATTATATATGCAATATGCTATTTCCTCCAGTGCAATACAGTTCAAACAATGCTTCAGAGATTATAACAACACTATAACAGTCTAATATAAATAGATATATAATAATTTAAAGATAAAGTAATAATAAAAAAAAAATGTTTGTCTCACCCTCCATGAGTGCTGGTTCCTCCAGGTGCAGGTCCTCTACCAGTGGTCAGGGAGCTTGAAGGTCCTGCGCGTATCCTTGCACTTCCTAACTTTTCTGGACTGAGATGTCTGAGGTTGTTCCAAGGATCTGTTTTAACCACTCCTCCAGTTTGGGGGTCACTGGAGCTTCTCCTCTGATCACCACTTTCAACACTGTCCTCTGATCAACACTTTCCATGCCTGCTGTCATGGTCAGCCCATGCTGTAGTTGAACCACCCCCTCTCCCTCAAGGGGCATCTATTGATTGTCATCCCCTACACCTGGGCCACGTTGCTCGGCTGTGGCTGATTACCCAGCTATTTAAGAGCTGATTGCCCAGCCAGCAGCGTGGCCTCATAAATGTCTTCACATCAACTCCAAGCAGCAAAAACCCGGACATTCTAGCTCACAAGGACTCTGATCTGCACTCTGGTTCTCTGTTTCCCCCCTTTGTGTTGACCTGAACTTTAGTGTTGTGTTTCATGGCAAGGTTGGTGTTTGTTCTTCGAGTTTGGTTGGTTTTCTCTCTGTGTTTAAGTTGTATGTTCAGGTTTTAGGTTCTGTAGAGGTTTGTGTTCACACGTGTAGGGTTGGTGCTCTGTGTCTGGTGTTTATTTAGGGAATATTCTGTGGTTCTCTATGTCTTAATAGTGAGCTCAGTTTCTGCTGTTGTACCTATGTGTGTAGGGGTATTGTGTTTAAATTACGAACTGTTCTATGTTCCCCCTAAATCCCATGCATTTGAGCTTCTCCTATTTTTCCACACACTGCACCTTCTCCAGCTCCTCTCTGAGTCCTCTGGTTTCTCGGATGTTCCCGTTCACCTGGTGTGGACTCGTCCACTATAACTTTCCCCTGCCCTTTTATCCACTATCACCACATCTGGTTGGTTGTCCATTACCATCTGGTCAGTCTGGATCTGGAAGTCCCACAGGATCTTGGCTTAGTCACTCTCTACCACCTTTGGAAGTGTGTGCTTTCCCTGCCATTATGTGTTAGATTGTCTCAGGTGCGTCCATCGCTCTGGTGCCCAGGACCTGCTTGGGTGCCCAGGACCGGCTCCGGTGCCCAAGACCTGCTTGGGTGCCCAGGACCTTCACTGAGCACTTCACCTGTTAGGGCCTTAATTGTCCCTGATGTAATCATGGAGCTTCATGTTTCTTCCTGGATAAAGGCTCTCATGCTCACTAGTCCGCGGCCTCCTTCTTTTTCGCTTGCCCTACAGTCTCAGGAAGCGGGACTTGTTGTAGTAGGGATCGCTCTCACTGCTGCGTTCAGTTTCCAGGCAACTTTAAGACACTTACCTTAGCCCTTGTGATCGAGTTGAGGGTCTTGCCATATTTCATATATACATGTATAAATCTTTGTCTCACCCTCCACGGGTGATGTTTGTGCCTCCAAGCTCCGGTCCTCCATTTTTAGTGTATTTAAATGTTCAAAATGTAAGTCTTGCTAAGCCTAGCATGCTAACCTAAGCTACTTTATATTTAACTTGACGGCCGACATCGGACTGTGAGACTGGACCAGGCGTAATGCCGGCCGACATCAGACTGCAAGACCGGACCATGGCGTGGTGCCGGCCGAAACCGGAGCGTGGCACAGATGGATGCCAGTTCCTTTTGTTACTCTGTTATTAGTGTACTGAGTAGACTAATATAACTGTGTTGTTGTTGACTTTATGTTCAGGTGACACAATTGTATGTGTTTTGGTCTAAATACATCATGTGTAGATCCATGGATCAGAATTATAGTTTTAAGAGGTGGGTTGAGTCAGGAGGGCATCACTGCTGGCCCAGGTCTGAAATGCACGGACCGCCACTGCAAGCTACTATATAAAACACAGATATTTAAGTGTGTTATAATGGAGACTGACCTCCTTTTCAATCTGCTTATCCATCCATACATGAGCTTACCTTTTGCACACACATACATACACACACATATATATAAACAAAGGACTGTGCAACAGAAGGGGACCGTGGCTTTGTTCATTACTACATAAACATAGTGAATAGTCATTACCCAGTACTTGTATTTTAACATCTTCCACAGGTTTGTGTTGTCAAAACAATTCTATAAATTTCAGAGTCCAGGTCTGTCCTTTATGGAAGATGGAAGCGTTGTCAAATTAAATCGACTATGTAGGTGTATACCATAGCAGCTCGGCCTTATTTTTACTTTATGGAATTTTTCACACTGACGCTGGCATGTGAAAGAATCGGCTGCTCTGATTGGTGGAGAGTTTGTGCACAGTAACAGGCTGGCACTGACAGTTATGTAAACTATTCTGGATTTAAACAAACCAACAGCAATCTTTTCCCTGTGATTGTCTGAAAAAAAAGAGAGAAAGAGCAGCTGATGGTGCTTGACATTTGCCCCACAATGATGCAGCAATAAACTTAATGATGTTTTATGGACCAAAGCGCTGAACACTGGAATCCTATTTTTTTTCTCTTTTTTTTTTTTTCTTTGCGTCTGCTCTTCTCATCTTTTTGCTGCCTCTTGGCTCGTCGTTGGGATCAGTCTATCACCTGGTCTATAAAGATTACTACCGTGGCTTTTCAGACTCGGCAGCACACCAAGGACCTTGTGAAAATACTACAAGTCGCTATGCTAGACTCAACAGAGGAGCGTAACATCCAGACTGTAGAAATGAAACACACATGACTTCACACACACACACACACTGCAGCTCAAGACCCACGCTATGTTTTTCAGTCCGTCTTCCCTCTTAACACACATACATTCTGTCTGCCCTCCCACTCCGACCTCTCATTGGCTGATTGAGGAGCCGGAGCAGTTTCACTACAGCTGGTGCTGGAAAAACTGACCACAACCACAACACACACACAGAGCAGGACTGTGAGGGAGTATCACAGGGAAACACACAGTTGGAGAGCCGTACATTTGCTTGTTTTGGACATTCAGATGTTTTTGGGGTGACCATGAAGAAGCAGACGGATGCCTTATTGTCTTCGCCGGTTTGGATCCCAATGAGCTGTGTTTGGATTTCTGCTTTTTCTGGAGGGATTTGAGTTAAGATGAGGAGGCGCTGAGATGAAGAGCGTCAGACATGTTATAGGTAATGAACCCTGACACCTGTAGACACAAACGGCATTAGAGTCTCCAGCCTTTATTTATGACACATACTATGAAGAACGAATGAAAACACAGTATAGAACAGTCCGGCATCAACACACACACACATGCACACAGACTTCTTCTGCTCTTTCTGGTATCTTCTTTTTTCCTTTTCCATTACTGGCTGTTGGTGCTGTGATGTCGTTTACCAAGTATTTCCTTGTACCTTTAAACAGCTGATGTGGGTGTATTAGTCTTCACACCACAGCACTGAAGAAAATCTGCCCTTAAGGGGAAAAAAAAACTTGTACAGACTTGTACAAAACTTAAAAAAAGTACAAAACTTGTACTTTTTTAAAAGTACAAAACTTGTACTTGTACTTCAAAAGTTACAATTTTTTTTTTTTTGCTCCTAATGTTCTAATGTTTCCTTCAGGGGCCCTTTTCACTGAATGAATCCCTACAAGTTTCACTTATGTAAAGCTATATTTGTAGTCTTTTTTTTTTTTTTTTTTTTGCCTGAAGAATCAGTGTCTGGAATGTAACTCTGTGACTTCCTTTTGTTACTGATTCTATTACTGTTATATATCAAAGTCATGAATGTTAGGTACACTGTTGTCCATAACGTTGGAATCTTTGTGTTTCCAGAGAGATTCCTCTTTTGTTCCTTTTTAATATACACCAGTCATGACCTTTGACCTGGTGGAACGGTTACATACTGAGCCCCTGTTCAAGAATACATGACACTATCACAATTATTTTAAAAGAGAGGTAAAATATTGTATTCCGATGTCATGTACAACAGCGTTAAATTGGCTAATTGAAACATTCAGACAAATCACATTTACTCCTCCAATCAGATCTTAAGACAGTCTAACCAGGTTTGCAAGTGATGAGGTCAGATTAGTGTTTCGACACGAACCTCTGTCTGGACATGCAGTTTATACACAAACTGTATATGTCGATGTTGCATTATATGTTGACATCGCTAGACCAGTAAACACAGGAACCAAGTTAATAAGTGCACGTTGTGTGGGTTTAGGTTTTGACTGATGTAATTTGATGGAGGTATTGTTTATAACACATATACATCTACGATGAACATACAGTAAGTGTCAGTAGTGTGTTAAGAGAAACTGAGGATGCTGCTACAAATGTGACTGAATGTGAATCACATTCTAAACCTCCAATATATGTCTTTGATAACATTTTGTAGTCTTATTTTATGTGGTTTTTAAACTTTCTTAAACTAATTTTCATAGGTTTGTTTGTGTCATTTCCACTCCTGCATATAGTTCGCGTAGGTCCAGTGACACTGACTTCAGAAACTTGAAACAGTCCATTCGACCACCTGAGAATATTCCCAGCTCCAATCAGCCAATATGACAGCAAATACTAGTGCACATGTGTGTGAGAGGCGCATTTTGTAGTTAGATTGCACTGCTACGTAGGTGAATGGTTAGTGTAAATGTGCTGTACTGGATCCCAGTTTGTAAATCACACCTGGACACAGTCGACCTGGTAGCCGGGTCCAGACCATAAACACCCTTAGAGTTCACAAGGTTTGGTCCCATTTGGAATTCCCAAAGCGAACACTGTGTTCTCACTTGCAAAACAAACCCAAGGACAAGACAATCTACACCCAAGTCACCACCTGGACCGCATTCATCATGAACGTTAAAAGATCATCGGGACATTTGGGGCCATTCAGTTTTTTGCTGTTTTAGGGTTAAGAAGTCAAACAATGAAATCATCATTTGATGTGTATATTCCATGTAGAAGTAATTTTAAAAGATGGACTAATTCAATATGGAAAAAAATATTAATAATCCTTTTTTAAGTTTGTATCCAAAAGTTTTGGGAAGCTTAGACTTTTCATCATTAGGACCCTGAATGTGAGATTTTTCTTTAATAACGATGCAAAGTCAATGCTGGACAAATGCAAGATATATACATATATACAATACTTTTTATAGAAAATGCTCATCACAAAACGATGTAAACGGGATGACAATCATTTGACCCTGCAAAGGTTAATGCTGTCAGGATCCATGTCTTGTCAAGTTGTGTATTTGTATTTCCGGTATTTTATTTTGGTCAGCTTCCTGTTCCAGTCTGCAAGCTCACCTCGTGTCTCTAGCTTCACCCCCAGATTCCTTCCCCCACCTCCATCTTGTCATCAATTATCCTCAATGTTTTTCACCTTTGTAACTCCCCTGTGTATAGAAGTCTGGCTGTGATTCCCTGTCCTTGTCAGATTGTTTTTGTCTTTCCTTTTTCATTTTCGTTCTGACCTGCCCTTATCCTCCTTGTGTGAGTATGGTTTAGTTTTGAATATTGTATAGTCTAGTCTTGTGATCTTTTGTTTAGTCATAGCCTTCCAAATTGGTATAGATTCCTCAGTAGAGCGATTTGAGTTGTTTAGTTAACGTTTGTGGAAGTTATCCTTAAGAATATTTCTACGCAAATTTAGTGATTTTAATTTGTTTTATTTTTGGATTATTGTTTTCCCGTTGTGGGGTTTTTTGGTTGATTAATTGTATAATATTATTCCTGAGTTTTTCCGACACTTTTTGTTATTTCCAAATCAGTTTATGAAATTAATTCTAAGAAGTAACTGTTGTATGTTCTTTGAGAACTTAAAATAAAAACCTTTATTATGAAAATCGAGCTGGTCTGCATCTGGGTCCATTGTCTAGAGAGTACCCTAACAAAAGTGGTTTCATAAAATGAATGAATGAATGAAAAACATGCTGTTTTCATACAGCGTTGCGATAAATTACAAATATATTTTAGAATATATATTCCATTCATTGAATCATCATAATTAATTTCATCCAGTCCAGGCAAGGCGTTATAGTAAAAGGTCTCCTAAATCTTAACACAAATATACAATGATGTGTCGCCTTTGTGTATAAATGTTTAATGAATTAGTCTTTGACGTTGCTCCTGCTGTGTTTTTGATTTGATGTAATTCCCACATGGTCGGATAAGTTGCTGCGTTTAAAGCAGCAGCAGGGACAGCACGTGAAAACCTACTGCTTAATCCTCCGAGATACAGAGCAGATGGATGAAGGTGACGCTGAGGTGTTTACGCTATGGAGGTGATGTCACTGTGGAGCCGTGGGTGCGTGGAGTTTAGACACCTGACATCTTGGCACACACTCAGCGATCCCGGCAGCTACTGCTTGAGCTGCCATGCAACATTGGCAGCTCAGATGTGTAACTGTGTAATCGCCTACATTCGATGTCTTAGGTCCTTGTGTCTATGCTCAAATGGTGTAAAAGCACATGTATTGACAATGTAATGAAATGAAATGAAATGTAGTTACTGGACTCTGTGTCTTGCAACACAACTTGTAACTGATAAGGATTAGCAAGCTGCAGTACACGGTATTGAAGGGCAACACGGAACATTTAGTAAACCAAAATCCAAAAAAACATGAATCAAAACGAACAAAACTACAGGACATGAACACAAGCGAACAATAAGAAACGCAACCTGACGCATTGGGAAGGGCCCAAAACAGAGTCCACTTGAAACATGAGGGTACGGGGAAGCCCGAGTCCAAATCAGAGTCCACATGGGTCAGGATTAGAATCTGGGTTATGGCAGAGGGGCAAGAGAAACAGAATGACAACAGATGAGTCCCCACTGTGCAGCTTCCATACTGGCCCTTTAGAGATGGCCTAATTACTAATGTTAACAAAATTTTCAGCACATACTGGTGAGTTAGATCAGTAAACAGGCCATCCCTTGAGGGACGGGGGAGCAGCCAAAGCACAGCACGAGTAGAACCATGACACAACTACTGGTTTTGGTCGTCTGTAAATATTAGATAGAAGTTAGACAGGAAGCTGTTGTGTAGAAAAGTTGTGTAGAAAAAGCCAAGGTCTGTGTTTGTATAATGCATGTTTGATTATGGTCAAACTCGGTAGGTTCTGGTGTTGTGTTCATATTAGTTCACCCCAAATGTACACACTATTTAAATGTTGACTTTAACCAGGAATTACAAATATGTGCATATATATATTTTTTTTTTTCTTGCACAGTCTGTGCATTCTCTGGATGAGCTGTAAGAGGTAGTCACCTGAAATGGTTTTCACTGATTATTACTAATTATCAGGGTTAATTAGTGGAATTTCTTGCTTTATCAATGGGGTTGGAACCATCAGTTGTGTTGTGCACAAGTCAGGTTAATACACAGCCCACAGCCC
>JAPTHA010000019.1:14944035-14954891 GCA_029814585.1 Gymnapogon annona | reverse complement strand
GCTATTCACTATTCCATTTTAGAGACTAGTTCAGGCCCACTATTTCCACTCATCATATGTCCAGTACTTCAGAGAGAATCTTGAATTCAGTTTCATTAGTATAAAAATCTTTAGTGTAAGTTCTGTTGGTGATTTTACCTCCAGATCAGTCATCAAGTCCTGAGATAAGTGGACACTGGTGTCTCAAAGCTCTTGTATCTACGCACATCTAACATTAAATATAAATCTCATAGGTTTATGTCGAGATTCAAAAGCCTAGAAAAAGTCACGATGCTAAGATTTAGAGCAGCGCTAATGGCACTCAGACCCACAGAGACCCTCATTTCCTGTTATCTCACCCCGCCTGCATTTACATTCATAACCGCAGTACGTTTTATTACCAGCTGTATATGTGGACGTAGTTTTTCCATTTAGCGGGCCGAAATTACCATTATAAAAATAAATCCAAGAACATTTATTGATAAAGACATCCCAATAAGAGTGGAGGGTGAGTCATTGCGTGTTATGATGTAGCCAAATGTACTCCCCTTTCTCATCATCTTCCATCTTGCTCTGCAAGCCTTGCTTGCCTCCGTGCATTATTTCTCTGCGCATCAGTGTGATAATGATGACAGCAGCAGTGTGAGCAGTAAGAGAGCTAATCCCATCATGGGGCAGAGCTCTCCTTGAAAATACAGTCCCTGCATAAAAACCCAACACACCATTCACTCACACAAACCAAAAATCCTAGAAACGTAGCCCACGTTTACACATTTTTGCTTATTACTCTTTAATGGGAACAGAAAATGTATACCTAAAACATAGCCAGTAACAAGTGTTTGGATTCGCGTATGAAATCAGACCATCTCCGGGTTTCATTAATGAGAAAAGGGCAAAGCAAGAATCGCTAAAAAGTTGAACGAATGGCAGATTAGTGCTTCATCCCGTATAAAGGTCACACATTTATACAATCACTGTTTTTACAGGAACACCCGCATCCTTGTTGAATTACATGTAGGATTTGATATTTGATATTTGAAATCTGGTTCTCCATTAACGTCATTATGCTCGTGTCCATTACAGCATCCTGTTTACTCGGGTGAACTTGACATCGCAGGGCAGTATTTTCCTTACCTGTTTTATATTATTTTTCCCTTGCAGTTGGAAGTGTTAAACTTTGCCTGATGTCACTGCTGCTGCTACGTAAATCAGAAGTGAGACACTGTTGGTTTGGTTTCTTTAAACGGTTCCTTTAAATGAAGCCAAGATAATAGGAATACTCCTGTTCATGCAAATATCCCAAATGTCAAGAGGCACAAGACTGGCTCTAATGGCCCAACGAAGACTATTTTGCCATTATTTCGCTGTCAGAATCAGCTCAACCTGCTTCCATTATATAAGAGCAGGGATTATCAGCTACATTCATTATTACTAATACAGATTGGTTCTGCCACCCGTCCATGCTGGAGGGTAATGTCAGATGTTCAAGCTGGTTTTGTCTTTCTCACCTGAAAAAAACTACCACAACAACATTTGGGAAATTAGAATTTAGCATTTTAACCCCTCTGTTACTTTGGTCGTAGCTGTATTCCTGCTGAAAACAACATCGGAATATATATGTGGCATCGCTATGACTACCAGTCATACTGCATAGTAGACCTGCAGCGGAAATCTGGTGCGTCTGTGCCAAAAAGAGTTAAATCAAGTCCAATTTAGTTGAGCTGTAGAAGAGTGGCCTTTGTTGGTTTTGCCTTCCATTCGTCACTTATATATGCAGGTGCACATTCCAAACACGTGCCTCTGTTTTCTGATCTTTAGTTCTAATATTTAGCTAATGATTGGATTTATAATCAGAGAACATTGTAAACTTTGTGGCTTTCCTGCAGTTGTAAAACCCTGGCTCCGTTATCTATTCAGTGATTTTTGTCTTTCAGTCCTTTCAAATGATGCATCTTTTGAATGAATTTCACATATCAGAGCCTGAAGAGAAACATCCTCACCAACCCGGCGCTCTTGCCACATTTATGGTTCCTGCTCTGAATATCTCCTCAGAGAATATTCTACCACTATTACTGAAGCGAGGGCACCAAATGTAGCAGTAATCTCTGCTTTAGGTTTCAGAATTGAACTGTGTCTCTGAAAATGAGAATTCCGATTGAGATGCTGACGAACTCCAGTCCTCATCCCGTTAAATATTAGGCAGAAAGAGCAGAATGAAAATAATGTAAGTTGAGGTCAAGTGCAGAACAGGAAACAAAACAAACTAATCATTTCATTTATATACCGAACATGTTTTAAAGCTGTTTCTAGAAGGCGCTTTCACACCTGAAGTCCTGAGTCCGGTCAAATTAGATGTCACTTTCAGTAATCGCACCTTAGGATACAAGACTTGTTTGGGGTGCAAATACTATATAACTTTGAGCTGAGTAGTTCTAGTATCCAATTGCTGTATACTTTGCGTTCAACAGTTTGCACAATAATTGCACAGGCTGTCTTTAAACTGCACAATGTCTCATAGCTGATGTTTCTCCCAAGTCTAAAGCATAAGACCATATTTCCGCATGTGCTTAGTGGCTCCCAGCAAACACCACCTAACCAGTGAGTAGCGAACATGTGATTTGTAGTGAACGTTCCGGTACGCTTACAGCCCAACTAATACAGACCGGAGCAAACATTTTAACTGTGAAAACACACTTTGTTCTTGCCAACACACAAGTCCAAGTCCAACCTGAGTCATTTACCTCCTTTCATCCAGTCACACACAAGCAGGTGGTGATAGGCGGGCGAGTATGCAGACTGGTCTAGATGTTCAGTTTTATCAGTTATAAGCCACAGAGACTTGCTCAAATTTGGTTAAAAAAAAAAGTAAGAATAATAATTAAAAATCTGCACATCCACATAATAGTTTGCTGGCATTATAATGCGTGTAAGACAGATAAAAGTCCATCTGTTCACTTGTGGTCTTTGAACGAACCTGTTTGAAGCGTTCACCAGGCAGACAGACTCTGAACGTCCCACTCCCACGTTCCACACCCACCTCCACCCCACCCCACAGTGAGGTCACAATGCCGTTCCCCCCAGATGGACAGACAGACGGAGCAGGAGTCGATGAATCTATGTGATGCACAGCTCACAATACGGGAACGCTGAATCACTGTACAGCAATGTTGCATTACACAAGAAGAAAACCACCCGAGAGTTTAATGGGCGGACTAATTGAGTTACTTTTCTGTAGACTTCTCCTGCTGACAGACCACTGCCTCGGCATGTCTTAATCTAAACTCTTAAGTGTTTCTTTGTCAACACCCTGGGTCGTTCCCTCTCGCTCGCCTTCGTCAACAATTGGCCATTATTGAGCAGCTCTAGTTGAGTGATTCAGACTTGATTGCCTTGCTCAAGGGCACTCTAATGTCAGTGGCTGAGAGCATGGCTAAAGTGGTCCTTGTTCCTTACTTTCAGTACAACTTCGATGAAAACAGTTCAATTAATCTGATATTGTTAAATCAGTCGGTCCTACTAGAACTACCGCACACGTCATCTCTGTTTACTCAAAGAGTCGGTGATTCACCAGGAGTCAACTTCCCCTTTAAAAAAAATATATATATCGTCTGATTCTGTGTTGTGGTCGTTAGGAAGAAAAATAGACACTCTTTACACTCAAGTCACTCAAATCCCTTGGCCTGAGCCTTGTTTGACCCCATATTTTGTCGTGTAAACACTTATGCGTCAAGGACTAATAGAAAAACACCTCAGTATCAATGTGCGGTTGGTGTCACATCAACACCTGAATTCATCCACGGAAGTTAAACAACCATCTTTGTCCTTATACTTCTTTTTTATTCCCACAGTCCACCTGAAACATTTCCCTGGTATAAACCGTAGTGTCTTGGCTGCCCACAAAAATAAGAGCAGAGCCGCAGTATGCATAAGTGCAAAAAGATTTGAGTCCATGTTGGCCTTTGTCCCACTGCTTCAGTGAAGCTTGCATAATGAGTCACCTTCTATTCTCCAGTTGGACCTTGTCAGTGATCTTGGGCTGAATTAGACACGTATGAAGCCAATTACTGGCAGGTCAGGTCATACCACGTTACACCGGAGGATATCATTCCACGGCAAACATTAGCTGATATCCTGGGAATAGAACCCACTAATATAGAAAGACAATAAATGAGAGTCAATGAAAGCAGGTCACATGTAACTCTTCACTTAAACCACTTGGTTATAGTGTTTTGAGGTAAACGATGCATTTACCGTTGGAGTAAAGTTTGATCCACACTGTCACTGAGAGGATTAGAAATCATTACGTCACTACTTCAGAATGAAGTCCAAAAAGTGACTGACTGTTTTTTTCTCTTTTTTTTTGTTTCTATTTGGAAGTCCTTATTCTCAGCTGTAGAAAATGGACTATAGGAAAAAAATTTCGTGATAGTTTTAGTACAGGTATTACATCTATCTATGGATTTGGGATGGTGTTGTCTTGCTTTAAGAAAAGCCTCCTCCTGAAAAGGTGCAGTGAATTAGTATTTTACTAAGAGCTAATACAGTGATTTTCCTACTCGTTGTTAAAGCAGAAGAGCATGGGAGTACAGATTACCACCACTTCTTTGTTCAATAGTCACTCAAGCAGATCAATTTTTCACAAGTCACATGTCTTTTGAACGGTGTGACATTAAAATGACATTTTTCAGATATTCACTTCAGGGGACGCTTATGAACTCAGTAACACATTTGAGATCTGGCAACACTAATCTCTTCTAAAAAAGGTGAAAATAAAGTAAAAACTAAATGTTCCACACAGTTTTCTAAAGATAGAAGTTATATATAATACAAAGTAGTAATTATGTTAAATCAGTTTCAACCAGGTAGCCGTTTTTGTGCTTGAATACCTGCTGAGTTCTCGCTGATCTCCCAAAATGCATAATAAATTATATAAATATCAACCTTCGGTGTTAAACAGGAGACCTGGCTTCTCTACTGTAGTCTGTTCAAGTGTGAATGAAAGCGTACTATTTTATCATCAGTGGGATTTCAGTGTGAAAGTGAACGTTTGGCCTTGACTACTACACTTCCCAGCTTTCCCACCGTATCTTCTCATCTTTTTTTTTTTTAATCTTAAATGTGATGCAGTTAATTCCCAACACAACAAAAAATACCTCTATCCACTGAGGAAGACTGGGATTTGATTGAAAGACGTCATAGAGGAGTGACTGAAGGACCTTTGATTTTAGTACATTTTGACAGGGTTTTTAACTCCTAGTCGGTTCCTTCCTCATGAGGGACATGTATCAAACCTCAACATCGACTTACACTACCATCTCAAATCTGGCCTCAGCAGTGAGCAGCAACAAAGTGTAGAAAGCTGTCATCAGTGTTTGGCCGAACTGTTGTTCAGATGATTACTGTGAAATGGATACTTCCAGTTCTGGATCATTGTGTTCAAAGCTGTGGTAAAATACACACCTCTGACTGCACTGCGTCAGTATTAGTATTACTTCAAAGTGTTACGGAGAGATAAAAATGAAAGGAGACATACACGAATTATGAGATAATGAGCTGGAAAAGCCAGGACTGGAAAACACGAACTGCCGAAAAGACTGTGCGGTCCATTCGACGCCGTCCGAGAGAACTGCACAAAGACTGTGATGATGCCTAGAGGCGGGAAAATCATATCAGTGACAGCATAAAAGCAAATCTTTCATAGAATCTTACCAGAGCAGCAACTACAATAGGAGTAGATGCGGGCGTGAATTCCTTCCTTCTGGCGTCACACAATTAAAATTCACCTTTTTAGAGTCAAACATCCGTGCGCTGGCAAAGAGGGCTTACGTAATTGGACAAGTCTCCAACAACGGTGCCATTATTGGTGATGCCCACATAAATGTTAATCACCCAGAATGCTTCCACTTACATCCGCGTGTTGCTTGGCAGCTATTCTGCTGAATGTTACTGAAGAACTACTCAACTTGCTGGAAGAAAGTTGGCATTTTTTCTTGCTATGTGTGAGTTTTGTGAATCCATGGCAGGTATGTGTTTGAACTGTTAGAGTGATTAGTGAACAGCTAGGGGGCTTATATTATACAGCACAACCCCTCCCACCCTACCCCACACAACCCCAACCCGCACCCATGGCAGTTTTCTCTGGGTGGATTTCTTTACTTTCTCAGATTTTGTATTTCTGCCAAATTTATACTTTGCAGAAACAAGATATTGAATTGGTTTCGCTACCAAATGAAGGTTCTTCCAGCACTCATCTTCCAACACAGTCTTCCTTATTTTTCTTTTTTTTTTCATGCTAATAACTAGCTAACTTGTACTAACTCTGACTCCTTACTTTTCCACTCAGCTGATGCTTCCGTCAGCCAATCAACCCACTCAGCTGCTAATGCTAGGAAACGCTTCACCTTGCAGGGCCTTTCCAACAGGAGATCACTTCCTGCAGGTAAAAGGAGTACGATGTCACTTTGCGTCACTTTCATCGCCATTATCAGTCAGTATCGATGTGGCTTCATAGTCTTCGATATCTGTTTTTTGTTTTGTTTTGCTTTTTGTCTTTTTCTTACATTCGTCATCTTCATCATCCTTGGACTGAACCCATCAGTCTCTGTTATTATCCATCCAGTCACGACGTCACTTATTGAATTCTGTGTCTTATCTTACTACATGAGTCTTTCCATGCACAGAAAAGACCACTTTCTTTGCTTTATCTGTTCAAGAGTCACCGTGCACCTTTCTTAATGCCACAAAGGACAATATAGTTTGGGAAAAGACAGAAGATGCAGTGTGAACAGGCTCTGGAAGACAGCAGGAAACAGAAAGATGGACGTGGAGAATAGAGTCTCAGTAACAGTGACATGACGACTAATGACGACTAGTCTAAATTTTCCAGTGCGGCGTAGTGCTAAATGTCACCCACTCATATTAGAGCTCTCATGGCATTTGGGAGCAGATTAACATTTTGGGAAGAGGACAGGACTTGACACCAGGTTCTGCTTTTCTTGTAGTTGTGGACCACATGCACCGCTAATGAGATTGATGAGTTGGGTCGGAGGGGGGCGGGGGTCAGTTAATGGACTTGATCAACCGGGGAGATTAAAAAAAAAAAAACACAGCAATCGACCAGGACCACACTTTCAACAGCCTCCCAATTAAAAAATAAATGGATATCGAAAGGCAAAGCTTAATGAGTACATTGATACATAAAGAAAAAAAACCTAATGGTGATGATTTGAACTCATTGACATCCAAAATTTTTTTAAAAGAACAAATGTTGTGGTGACTGTAGCTTCAAACTGAAGCCAATGCAGAAGTACGTTAAAGCCATGGTTATGAGATGGTGGGTGGCTAACCTATTTTCAGCCTTTGTCTGTGCAGAAAATAATGTTAAGAAGCCAATCCTGTGCTTTATTTTTTATGGTGTCGTTCCCACTTCTCAACAGTAGGTCACAGTAATGCTCATTAATATCAGATATTTCATAGCATACAAGACTTTGCTTTTAACCAAGTAACATTTTTTTAGGTTTTGTTTAAAATGAACCCAATTCCGTGTTAAAGGGAAGATTTTCATATATAACATAATTTTGGTTTTGGCATTAAACTTGTCTTCTATGTTTGCTGTGCTGTTCTGTATCATCTCAGCTTCAAAACCCACCCTTTTTTCAATGAAATACGTTTGAGTATTTTAACTTTTAGCAATTTGGGTCCCATCTTGAGGGGTTGCGGTGGGTCCTGAAGGCAGACCAGCTGAGAACCACTGTATTAAGGGTTTATACCAACATCAGTGCTGGCCCCACAAAAATCACACTCAGTCTAACCTAAAAAAAAAAAAGAATTCTCTGCAAGATTCTGTGATTGACAACATATAGGAAGTTACTGACATTAATTGTGTCTATTATGTGTCCTGGTTGGGACTGTGTCTGTCAGTCAGACGGAGCCTTTCTTGGTGCTGTTCATTCATTAACTGTCAAACAAAGTGGTCACTTGTATAAAAAAAATATGAAAGTAAGCTTCGAAGGAGAAATCCACAAAACCAATAGAGGATATTATTGTACTTCTTCCACTTCTTCTACAGAAGACCACCCTAATTCCTTTGGGATGAATTGGAACCAGATATAAACTTTGGTCGATCCATTCTTCATTCTCACAGCCAAACCAGACGTCACCTGTTGATCCAGATCCTCACCCCTTTACCTGTATGTTATATAATGGACTCATCCTGGTAGTGCCCGTCCTCTTTTAGAAATACTTCATCAACACCCACAACCGTTCCACACATGGACACACTCCTGAGCCCACCTCTGAGCAATGAATGCAGCGTCTGGCCTATGACACAGAAATTGATGGCCGATCAATGGCAGATGTCCACCTGCTGAATAAGACTGTCCATTAACAGCAGTGGTCGGCAATGCTTCCTTCTCTTCATCGCTGCACACAGTCCAAACTCCATAAACCCAAGAGATGGCCTCTCCATATGATCTGCCTGGTACATTCCCAACACGACTGATTTTACACTAAATCAACATTCTGCATGGTAGAGAATGAGATGATAAAAGCCCCATTAGCGTAAATATATAAATAAAAGCCCCGCGTTGGTTTTGTGTTACCGCGCCGTTGCATCAGGTGTAATGAGGTATTCAGGCTGCCAATGAGTGACTGCCTGTCACTTTGCATATTGTGATTTAAACGTGATGGGACTTTGTTTCATGATGTTAATGTACTGAACCCCAGCAATCACTTCCATATCTACGTTCTGATATTGACGCGTTTCAAGAATTAATTTGCCTCCATTTTAAAAAGAACCTACAACAGTTCTTGAACAGAGACAACTGGTAATGTTTGAGCCCCAAATGTTAATATAATGGCTTTTTCAAAGCCTTTTCTCTGCAAAACACATCAGATTTGTAGTAAAGATAGAAAGGTAATTAAAAAAATACATAGGTTATATTTTAGTATATGTTACTATTATTTACATACAATTTGCTATTGTTACATTATTTCTGTTTAATGGGATGTTTAAATAACTTTATGATTATAAAATGGAAAGCAATTTCACACTCAAGAACGAATTAAATTCTATTTCTATTATTTGAAATGGGGAAAATTAATTTGGTTCTCGAGCAATTCGGTAGTCGACCAAGCTTCCGGAACTAATTATGGTCGAGAACCGAGGTTTGACTGTAGTACTTTCATTGATCTTATTAATGAGTTGAGCGCTCATTAATGAAAGAATGATTTCAAGTGAAAGAACGGAGGAAAATATTGAGAAAATTAAGAAAAAGAAAACACTTTGAGCTTGAATATGAATGTGACATTACTTAACAGTTCAATATGAAATCAGCACGTTGGTGGGGAACTGCGGGCTGTTGATCCTCTCATACAGTTCTTTCTCGGTAAATTCCACCGCCATTTTCAGTTGAATAGCCTCTCCGCTCCGACCTCTAACAGGTCACTTCAATGATGCTTTTATTATTCTGGGTGACACATTGTAAAACTGTTGTATTAAAAAATTACTCATATCTCCAAGAATATTGGTCCTATCAACTTGTCATTTTTGCTTCTCTCTTCCTTGATCACAGATACTTAAGTGCGTCAAACTGCAGCCCTCAGCTTTAGGGATTCTATGTCCAAGACACACACACGCACACACACACACACACCAAAACACAGAGTCTTCATCCCTTTTATAATATAGGATTAACAGTCATACATGTTGAAATTGTTAAAAAGTGTTTTTTTGCTTTTTTGCTGCGCATGCACGGAACAAGCAGCAAGTCAGAAGCAGCTCCGGATGTTTTTTTTATCCGGTTGCTGCTGACTGACATTTGAATTTCCCCTTGTGGGATTTATAGTGTGTTGAATTAAACTTTTATAAGTTCAAATACATTTTAACACTATAATTCAATCACTGAATTAATGCACCTTCACAGTACATGTATTGTAAATATTATAATTAATTATGAGTTCTTTTGGGTTTTTCCCTTCCGGGGTCACCAGAAGGAATCCCATTTGCATATTTCATTTTGGCAGGAGTTTTTACGCGGGATGCCCTTCCTGACACAACCCTTGTATTTATCTGGGCTTGGGACCGGCACAATGAGACATCGAGGCTACAGTTGTAGGCAGTAGCGTGAAGGTTTTTCCCCAAGGACCCACACTGGACGCTGATCCCGGGAATCAAACCCAGGTCCCCTATGCACCAGCCCGGTGCCTTACCAACTGAGCTATTCAGGCGCTAAGTATTATAATTAATAATAATAATAATAATAATACATTCATAAATAAAATGAACATAAATATGGAATGAAATAAATTGGTAAATATTTTTTTATTTCCTTTTTACTAAAAGACACAATTTTAAGCCTTTACTATTCATGATAATGTCAGATGTTGAAAGTTAAGTCCTTCCTGGAAATAAAGGTACAAATAAAATCTGCAAAAAAAAGGCTCCTTTATTGCAAAGAAGGCATGCAGACACCTAGGCAGCCTCTTGTATCGGCAGTCTTTAAATGGTAAACACACTCCATCTGTTGTGGATGAACATGTGACTGGGAGCGTTTTTTTTTTTGTGGCTTTTTTTTTTAACCTGGATTTGATGTTTTCATTATTTCCTCCATTTCACCTTCATTTTGGTGTCCTGTCACTGTTGTAAAGGATTTCCTTTGAAATGTCTTGTTAAACCCAACTGACACTCACACTCATGGATGAGACGTCACCGTTGTATCATCTATAAGTCCATGCTTTGATATGAGGACAATGTCAGATCTGATAATAACTAACCCTTGCTTTATCTTACTCTTCTCACCGTCTGTTACGCACCTGAATCCCACTACCTCCTTTTCTCTTCATCCCTTCCTTCTTCACTTTCTGCTATTTTTGCCCCC
>JAPTHA010000019.1:14874495-14888089 GCA_029814585.1 Gymnapogon annona | reverse complement strand
TTGCCCAAATATGTAAATTCCTAAACACACCTGTCACTACCCAGTCTTCACACCAAAAATGTGCTTCCTATGCCAGAGCAATTTTCTGATTTCAAAAATGTTGCCTCTACATACTGGGAAATCAAATACTTTATTTTTTATATTAAGATAAAAACATGTTTTGATGGACAAGTAACTAGTAAACTAACTGCAGTCAATGTTAACTAGTTGACTCCATAGCTCATGGGAAAAATTACACAAAGCTGAAGTTATTTTAAAAATCTTAAACATTGCACTTAATGCTGTAGGAGTTGAAATAAGTGCTGTTAGTTTAAGATTGGGGTAAGGTTAGCCATCTACCACAGGTTTATTTAAAAGGTGTAGTAGGAGCTGTGATTTTTTTTTTTTTTTTTTTGGTACCCTGAAAAACCTGGGAGTCTGTGTTAAATGATTTGAGGCAATGAAGACAGCGTAGTGGACTTTGCAAACGTCAACAAACGATCAGGTCCCAGCAAAAATGTTGTATGCAACCCCCCACTAAAAATTAGAGGATTGTAATGATTTATATTAAGAACATGCAAACACCAGAAAGTTACTACTGACCTAATTTTTTGTGTGTGTATGTGGAAAAAAGGGTAGGTACTAAGGCTGGAAAATCTGAATTTTTCCATTTTGTAACTAACACAACAAAAAATATAGCCTTTTGTTAAATTCATAAAGACGTAATGCCCTCAAAAACACAAGAATTTGGTTTCCAAAATGTTGAACTACTCATTTATCACCCATCTGTATAATAACAAAGTTGAATTTAATTGTGTCTTTCCGACAACCCTCTCTCCCCTCTCCCTTCTCCTTTGAACTAATTTTGCTGAGGTAATTGGTTTTATGGTCAAGTTTCGAGGTAGCATGAGTAATTTTTACCCTCTTGCACTGCCAGCTCTACCTGTACGGAGACCCGGCAGTTGGTTTGTGATTTAATTTCTGCTCTCTGTTATCCAAGTTATTGATTCAAACCACTCTACTCTGATTCAGAGTAACGCTTTCTCTCACCTGAGAGGACAGAACTGATTATTTTCATGCAGCATTGACCATTTTTTTTCTTCTCTTTTTCACTGGTGTGCTATAGGGAGGGAAAGTATGGTTTGTCTACTTTCTGTTTTCTGTGTTAAAAGAGAATGTTTGTATACTGCAGTGTTTTCCTCTCCTGTGTCTTTTGATTGAAATCGTCTGCAGTAGTGTTAAGTGGTAACCAGACTTTACTGCATTGGCTTTGATAAGGTGCCCGTTCTGAGAAATATGAACAAGTTAGTATCTCTTGTAGCAAGGGTTTCTTCGGTCATCATCTGTACTTGTAGAAAAAGGTAGTACGTTTCGCTTCTATCGCAAAAGCTTCGTCAGCAGGAGGACACCTCTGGAGTCTTGGTGAAGACTTCTGGATATGAACACATCCAGAAGTCTTCACCAGAGGTGTCCTGCTGACGAAGCTTTTGCGATAGAAGTGAAACGTACTACCTTTTTCTACAAGTACAGATGATGACAGAAGAAACCCTTGCTACGATGGATTTTTCCTGTACGACTGAGAGCCTTCACAAGCAAGTTAGTATCTTAGAAGGAAAATATTACACAGAAGGCTACCAAAATACTGTTTTTGTTTCATTTGTTTCATTGGTTTCATTAATTTATTTTTTATTGCTATTTCACTGACCTATTATAACCATGTGTAACCTGGTCTTGACTGGTTTGTGTACTAACTGCATATCTTAAGTCTCTTTTATGTGGTTCTATTAAGCTGTGTTGAAAGTGAGCTGAACAAATTGCAATCATAATCCAATTCAGGTCCATTTAAAGTAGTGTAGTCGTCCTCACTAATTTATTTTAACACTGCTGCTTTCACCCAATATTCAAACCACTGCTGACGTTTTAGTTTGTAATCCTCTGGACAGACAGAACACTGAGCAGTAAGGCCAGAGGTGTGAATGTAGACATTTGTCCTTCACAAATTTGCCACTCCTCTGTCAGAAGACTATCTTCAGAGAATAACTGGACAGACCTGTTTTCTAGCTGTATCATATAAGCCTCACTCACTGGTAACCTCCAGTGGCTGAATATGTTGAGTGGTTACTGATCAGTCTCTTTATTCTTATCAATTGATCTGAAAATGCTTGAACTTATTTGTAAGATATTTTGTTGTTTTTTTTTTTTTAATGCCAACATTGCCATTTTCAGACAACTTCCACATTTTATATTGATTTAAAATGGATTACATCACTGGTGTCTATTGGTCAAGGATTACAGCGCAACGTACAATAAACCGCTGTGACTCTACTATAACTTACAAACTGAAGCTCTGCCTCTTCACTGTTGGATGTTCCTAACGTGAAATACTGAACTGAACTAATGAAGTGACATGGCTGAACTAACAAGTCTACCATTTTCACTCCTTGGTGATGTGTTGATTTATTGTAAGCTCCTGAATGTTACGACAGCACGGCCAGCCCTTCACTCGTTGCTCCATTACACTTTATTTTTGTGATTCCTTCTCTTCAGGACATCAACACCCCATGCATAATCGCAGACAATGTCCAGGAGTTTGGAGATGGAGAGAACACCGATTTTGAGACGGTGTTTGTCCTGACAGATTTTGACTCTGCAGACTACACCTACCTCTACAAACGTGACAACCGCATCGTGGGGCCTCCTGTTGTGCTGCACTGTGCTGCAAAGGAAGAAGTAAGTTGCCCATTCTTTTAGGCGTGGTTGCATGGGATGGTCAACTCTGCTCAGAGGAGATCCAGTTTGGAGAAGTGTGGTACACATTGTATTGCTCTGGATGAAGGCAGCAGTGAAAACTGTTCATTTGTACTAGATTCAAATGTTTCATTTCGCCTTAACCTCAATTGCCCTCGCAGATGGACAACTGAGGCCCAGTATGTGACAGTCTGCTTTACGATGCATGAATTGTGACAATCATGAGGTGAATGCTACAAAGTAGGGGTTCATTTTCATAACTAATCCAGAGAGGCAGTGCAGTTTTACATGCGATTTGATTGGTCACAGGTATAATTAGGCAGAAGATGTGATGCTGTGTTGCGGCCAAAGTTTACCCTCTTCCATGTTTTCTTGGCCCCTTGTCCTGCATTCTTAAATGAGCCAAATTCCTAAGAATAGGAAGGCTGTACTGCATTTAACCGGAATGCAGCCTTGACTTCTGCTCAAGCATTCCGCAGTCAAGTGATTACTGTGAAGAAACAACAAAAAATTGCAGCTTTCCGAGTAAAAGAGGACTTTCGTGCCAGCCATTAAAAGTGTAAAATGTCATATTTAGTTGATAAACTGTATTTAGAAAAGTATTTAAAATTCAGCTTGTCTAATTTATGCCATCTTAAGCCTTTTCAGCCAAGGATTGAGAAGTGAAAAATGTCAAGCCTCAGTCTGAAATGGTGGCTCAGGGAAATGTGGTGTCTGTCTGTCATGAGAAAGACCCACTGGAGTGGAGCCTATGATGAACCTTGATTTCAGTGCAGGATGCAAAAAATGCATAAAGCTGTGAAGACAGTGATGAAGAGGAGCTGCCTGTGCGTGCTGAGCTGTCTGTCTGATGGGGGGGCCTCACACGGGACGCTAATGTCGTACATGAACAATATGCCTTGACTGTGGCTGCTATCAACAAGACAGAGCACCGTGCACATTTGTCAGCTGAACGCAGCGCGCACACACAGTTTGGCTCTGACTCCACTGCAGAGCATCATAAAGATGTATATCTCTTGATAACAGGGGGAAGGCTGTTTGGCTATTTTGCAGTTTCTCACCCATGTCAGGCATTTATCTCAGCAAAGCGCTGCAAGCTATTGCAGTCACTATTTATGTTAACCTTTGTTTTGCCCATGCTGTGGATTAATTCATGATGCAGTAGTCATTCATAGGAGTGTTTATATGTGTATATATAAAACATAGCTCTCTCCTCTTTGTCCTATGCATAAAGATGGATGATGACACTGTTTCTCATGGAAAAGGGAAGTAAAAATCCCATGTGAGGGACTGCCCTATGCTGTCTGGTTATTGTAACAGAATATATATTGATTCCTTGACATTGGTTTGAGTTTCTAAAAAATACTTTTTTTCCCCATTACAAATTTCCATTTTAATTCTTGAGTTTTATAGTTTTGTTCCACAACAGCACACAGTAATTTCATAAGCCTTGGAACTGAATACAACAAACCTCAAATCAACTGATTTATCTTTCAACAATCTATATGTTTACTATTCTAAGTATTTTTGCAACAAGACACAGAAATGCTTTTACCACAGCTTGAAGTTATCTAATGCCATAAATGCATGTTCTGCATTTGCTAACAGATTAAATCTGGTCCTTCAGTATTGTTGGTGTCCACAGGTCTTTAAAGTCTTAAATTTGTTTGTCCAAAATTAAGGCCTTAATTATCCTTAAAAATTACAGTTAATCCTTAAATCCACCTTTTAAATGTCTTTAAAAATGCTAGAAACACAATAAACAAAACTGATATTTTCTTAAATGAAATCTTTGTAAAGAGTCTTGCAAATGTGTAAGTACTGCTTTGCATTTTACCGCAAGGGAACTGTGGAACAAGTTGCCTGCAGAGTTGTTATCTTGATGTTATTTTTCAGCACTTTCACTCCCATTTAAATATATGGACAAAACTATTTGCAATGTGGTGACACCTTTTGCTATCTGGCAGATGAAAGGTCTTAAATTTGATTTAAGTGGCTTCTTTTGAAAGTCTTAAATGTCACTTAAACCTTCAGATACCCTGGTATTAAAAATGTTGTATTAAGTAAATAAATACACAATCTTGAGGTGCTTCTATGTTTAGATATTTTTACAACATCGTTTTCTGTTATGTATTATTCTTCTAAATCATTTCTACACCACCAACTCAGGGGAAATGAGATTTTAATTTGGGAAAAGTGGTGAAGATTACATTCAACAACATCCAATGGGTGGGTGTGCTGGTTCTGGTACACCAATTAGCCAGAGCCACTGTAACTGCCCCGTTCTTTTGTGTGCGAAAGTGGTTAGTTTTAAAAGCACTTGCTGGTAACCACTGTAGGCAATGTTGTGCATGCTTGATGTAATTTAACATTTTTTTTTTACTAAATATAATCATTTATCATGTAGTAATTTTTGCAGAAAATACTTTTGCCGTTGTTCTTAGTTGTAACCAGTGTTTTAATGATTTTTGTCTTCGCAGCCTCTGCTTTTTTCGTGCCGTCCTCTGTACTCCACCACCATGTTGAACATTTCACTGTGTTTCACTGGCTTCAGGAACAAAGAAGAAATAGTGAGTTAACTATTTTCAGCAATTGGTTTCCTCTATTCATGTCTATGTTAACACTCACACCACCCATGTAAAGAACAGAAGCTGTGAGCTGTTTTTGTTTTCCTTTCAGAAAAACCTGGTGAATCTTGTCCATCACATGGGTGGAACCATCCGCAAAGACTTCAGCACGAAAGTTACCCACCTCCTCGCCTACTCCACCCACGGGGAGAAATACAGGGTAGGTGCCTGTTCATTTTTACTGTTGACTGCTGTATTTATTCATCCTCCAAAGGAATCAGTGCTTCATACCCCAAATTCCCTTTTCCCTCATCTACTTGAAAATATATTTGACATATTTGTCAAATGTGGAGGCATATTTAAAATGCTCCATACAGCAAATATTGTGTGCTGCGTATTTTTATTTATCTTATATATAATCTGTTGATGAAGTTGCCAACTTCATATGATTATACATCACAGGGCACCTGAAGGGCAAAAAAACAGCTCTGACTAACATCTGCGTCAAACTATAAATACTTATATCACCTCGCCAATGACTGAAAAGAAAAATATGTGAGGAGTTTGGGATTTTTGCCCATGAACAACTCACTGATGTTTCAATCACGAAATAAACCCAAGTTCAGATATTCCACTTAAGGGGGTGTATAGACGAGAGCTTCAGTCTGTGGAGAATTGCTCTTCTGTGAGTCGGTATGAAAGTGTAACAAATTACTGACAGACTGCATATATTTTACTCTGGACAAGCTAATAATGACGCAGCTTTATAGGAGGTATTTGACAAGATAATCTTCATTGTCAACTAAGTTGAGTGCTGTTTTTAGTAAACTAGGTAACCATCTCATCTAAGTGATAGTTTTTGTCATCATGCTGTTGACAGCAACTGACAGCAGGGGTTTAGGCTAAGACAGTATCTCATAACATGAATCTAATCCAAACATGTTTCCAGTGTCAGGTTAACAGTTTCTACTGCTTAAGTGAGTCTCCATTAACAGTCTGCTGCTGCAATTGAGGGATCTGTATTCATATGTACTGCAGCCTCACCAGGAGTATAAATGCAGAGTATTTGTCCGGATCTTCTTTAAAATAAAATCCTCATAAATTCATACTACAAAGTGAATGTAAACCATGAAGCATTTTAGCCAAATAAACCCAGGAAGTGGAGAAAAGCCTTCTTTGGACTTCCAGGTGTCCTTCACGTGAAGAAAGTGATGCCATTGTCGTAGCGGTGAACTAAACGATTGGTTCTGTGGTTGTGTGTGCAGTTTGGAGATAGGAGAGGAATGTCATATGTATACCGTGGTCATGTCAGATAGGCTGGTCTTTGCTGACAGCAGTGGTCTGTTACAAGTACTCAACTTTGCAAAGTTTTATTTCCATTTTTTTTTTATTTAAAGAGACAACTTCTGCAGGGATTACAGTTTGACTATATCAAAGTTGTTATTTTATTTATTTATTTTTTTACACTCACCCATATTTCCAGTTAAAGATTCTTCTCATGGCCAACATCAGCAAATGACTGAACAACAGATGAAGCTCGACCAAAGAGTTTTATGTCTGTACTGATTCATCTCTCTTTGTTCAGTAGCATCAGGTCAGCAGAGCAAGAACATTGGCAACTCTGCTTGAAATCTAGCAATCTAGCAAAAGTAGAATAGAGTTGGCAGAGAAACACTCTCAGATCAATGTACAACTGAGCTGAAGGGCCAAAAATAAGAATTACCCTGGAGAAAATAACAACCCTAAAAGAACCAGACAATGGAGGACCAGAAGTTTTTATGCCTCTTTTCCGGCAGTAGCCATGGCCGAGTGATGTATTTGGTTGTCTGTCTCTTCCACTGCTATGAACCAATGATCTCAGCAACAAGTTTATTGGTGCAATTCTTCCCATAGACTAAAAGATGAACTGAACAAAACAGATTTTTTTTTGCCCATAAAACAAACATCTGTGAGGCTTACTATGACAACCTTTCACCAAAATAATGTATAGTAGGTTAAAGTTGTGAAGTGGTGATATTGTATGAGCAAAAGATCAACTCTGCTGTGATATCATAATGTTGTACAAAAGCATTGAGACCTCTTTTTTTCACCATTAGAATAAATCATATGTCAGTACGCCTGTAATGAGTTTTTCCACCAAAACATATTTTTTTAATGACTTTAAAAGCTTAACTTAATGTTACATGAATGTAGATATAAACTGGGCTGAAGTCACTGTTATGACACTACATTTGAATACAAAAATTCAGAAAAGCTAGACCAGGCAATTAAATACTTGAGACAAACAATGCTTGCTGCAACCATTGAATCCAGGGAAAGTCATTTTCCTTAGTTTTGCAATATCTTACATTAATTTGGCTCAATTGCCGCCAAAAACACGATCAGTGTTAATGGAAAGTTACCCAGTGAATCTTTTTTCAGTACAGTGTCCTCCATAGGGACATGGATGGATGGTGGTATGAATGGGTGAATGCATAGATGACAACTGTGATTCTCCTTCCTTCGTTCTGCATGGGAGCTGATGATTGATGTCTTCCTTTTAATCATCTTTGGCAGTAACTTTCTATTTAATCTTATCTTCCCTCCTTTCATTTGCTACCACTTTTCTTACCTTGCCACCTGTCCTTTTCCTTTCTCTTATGGAGATAATATTTAGTTCCACAACAACAAGACAAAATGCAGTGAGAAGTCGTCAGCCTCGTGACAGGCAGTCAAGGCTGTTTTTCCATTTGAAAGCCTCATACTAACTGAAAAGGGAATAAAGGGGCAACCGTTTCAACTGCCGAGTCTCTCATACTTGTTTTTGCATTGTGCCTGAAGTGGAAACTGTTTGTACCTGTTGTCTTGCTGTTGTGATTGTGAGTGACAGAGCGATCAGGATTGATGAAAACAGACTGGGGAAAAAGTTCCGCTGAGCATTGACAGTAGAATCATTGAAGCTTCTTCTGAAATTGTTGATAGACATATGTCATGTCCTTTTTTTATTATATTTACTGAGTTTCTACTCATTGTCTTACTTGCCTGTCTTTGTTTACCATAATTGACTGTGCTCTCATATGACAGTTGGCGGTGTGTATGGGCACGCCCATCCTCACCCCCTCCTGGATTCACAAGGCCTGGGAAAGAAGAGATGATGTGTAAGTTCAAAGCACTTAATTTTGATTACAGAAATATAAATTGTGCATGGCCGCTATTATTTCTTTGTGCCTGGGTTAATAGTATTTTTGTTATGGACATATGTAATAAATAATTTTGCTTCTTACCCATAAATTGCACCTTTCCAAGAATGTTTAGTGAGTCATATATTTTAACTACTCAATGCCACTGCCCTTTGTGGTTATAATATGTGAAAGTCTGAAAGAGTGCTTTCATGAAGAGTACGTGTTTTACTGTTTTGTGTGAGGAGTGTTTATCAGGGTTCATACTGGTGCTTGAGTTTCAATGTTGTGTTTGAAGGTCTGAAACCGGCTTGAATTTTAGTTTAACTGCTCGAAAGTGCTTGCAATTATAACTCTGTTATTTATTTATATTTAGTAGTTGACAAACGTATTATTAAAAATAATGGTGTTCTCAGCTTGACTCCAAGTACATTTTTTATCTTAATCTATATCTTAGTGCGATTGTGCTTGAAGAATGCCAAATGGCTTCCCTTTTTTTTCCATTGAATAATAATTTTTTTGCTTTTATGAACCTAGTTTTAGATTGTTTATAGCAGAATACAATGCACATCATTGTGATTAAAAGAGTAATGAGCATTTGTATTCATATAGATATGCATTTGACTCCAGTGATAAGGCAGTGTGCAAAATAATGGAAAAAAATAACGTAACTCTTAAAAGTGGTTGAATTTGACGTTGAGAAATGTGTATGAACCCTGGTTTAAGGACCTGAGTCAAACTTTTCCGCAGCTTGTCATCCTTAAGAAAAGGAAATGTGGCTTATATAAGCTGTTTCCTTTTAAGAGTTTCAGTCTTGTGTCTCAGAGTCTGTAAAAATCTCTCTCCCATCTGTACACATGAAGGTCCTTTCATGCGGGGGAAGAAGAGTTCCGAACAGAGTTCAAAGTGCCCCCATTCCAGGACTGTGTCCTCAGTTTTTTGGGTTTCTCAGATGAAGAGAAGGCCAATATGGAAGAACGGACGCTTAAACATGGTGAGCAAGAGAAGAAAAGCATGCCAATGTATTCACTCTGTTCTCCAGGGGTGATTGATTATGCACTAGGGTTAACGTCAGGTTAAATGTTAGAAACTTTTACCTGAGGGTGTTACTCTTCTTAGTTTTAACACCAGGGGGCGGTACTGTTGAACAAAGCAGCTGCTCCAACAAAAAAGGATAATCACAGAACAAATTTTCCCCAAGTTACAAGACATGGCAGAACCAAAGAAATGGAAGGGAGAAAGTCAGTATAGAAAATTTCAGACATGGTGGGAGAATAAATATTTCTTCAAAGAAATCAGTGGGAAGTGTGTTTGCACTGAAACTGCCGTGATGAAAGAATATTGAACTCATCGAAATCCAGTGTGATGATTCTCTGAAGAATCAGTGTCAGCAGAATTCTCTCCTTGAGTTCTTCCGGAGCTTGGAAAAGGAAGTTTCCTCTGATGAGACGCAAAAAGGATGATCAGCCTGTTCTGCTCAACATGCATATGTGGGCAAACACGAACAAAAGCAGAATGAGAACCAAAATGACCAACAGTCATCTCCATGATATCCTTTGCTTCTCGACCACCAGATTTACTCCTGACCTGCCAGCCACTCAAGTTCAAAGCGCAGCATCACTGCGCTTTGAACTTTGAACTACTCCCACTGAGTACAATGCCGTTCAAAATTTGAGTTAAAATATAGTCCACAGTATCCGTGTGTCAGTAAGCATGCGTGTACATAACTAGTATACAGGTGTAGGTGTGACAATTATCAATAATGTGCATCAGTTCTGTCACTACCCTGCTT
The DNA here is from genome assembly GCA_029814585.1 of Gymnapogon annona. NCBI lineage: Eukaryota > Metazoa > Chordata > Actinopteri > Kurtiformes > Apogonidae > Gymnapogon > Gymnapogon annona. Next base: position 14,877,845 of record JAPTHA010000019.1, on the reverse strand, counting down.
TTGTGTGCCATTTTCTTTTCTGCTTGTTTCTTGTTATGATGTAGAGTGCATTTTGTAAAATACACATGCAAAATCAGCTGATCTCAACTGATGCAGATTTATTTGCTCCTTGATAAAAAGACATTGGTCCTGATGTTTGGCACTAGTGACTTTGCATCAGCACTGCAGCTGGATGGTCTGATTTAAATACTCAGCTCAACTGATACACTCAGAAAAATGTAAATAATTACATGCACTCCTGTTATTTAGTTCAATTGAGTCTGTTAAGCTGTGATGAATGAAGTTTTTTTGTGCAATTATGTTCAATAAAATATATGACTTTCAATTGATTTTCCTAGCTTTAATACACTAAAAGTGAGGCTATATGCTTCACCTATAATAAATGGACCAGCCCCTCTAATATTTTTCTGTATGTGACCTGCAATGAAAAAACTTAGGACACTCCTGGTATATACAGTATGTGTGTATGCAGAATTTTTTTTTGTTTTTACTCCTCTTAGGTGGCACTTATCTTGAGGTTGGAGACGAGAGGTGCACCCACATGGTAGTAGAGGAGAACTCTGTGAAGGAGCTGCCATTTTGTCCATCCAAGAAAGTCTATGTGGTCAAACAGGAGGTGGGGACCCATACCTGGTGTTTATGTGTGTGCAGATATAACCACAGATATGACTCTGATTGTTACTTGAGGATTTAGTGGAATGAGCAGTGACTTTCAAATTAAGGAAGCAGTTAGATTTAAGATGTATTTGCAAAAATAATTACAAGGTTATTGAGCACAGACTAGTGCAGGATAGTTGACCACTACTGAATGGGTTTAGCAACCTATGTAAGTTGAAGTCAAAACAAGCTGAGCCAAGTAAAAAAACAAACAAAAATTAAGTAAATCATTTTATCGATGGTCAAACTAAAATGTAATAACATGGTAATGAACAGATACCGCTCTAAACACATTGTCATTTAGGATTTCCACGTTATACATAACTGAGAGGAAGATTTAACTAGAGTCAAATTCAACACTTTGTGGGCATAAAGAAATCAGGAGACTTCAAATTAGATTGTAGTCCACATGTGCAAAGCTTACAGTTCCACATCTCTGTACGTATGTATTTTAATTCTTGCTCCTGAGGACCAGCGCTTCCATGTTGCTGGTCAGATACTGTCTTGGCATAACGGTGATGGTTGAACCCTGAGGTTTTGGTCCACCGGCACCAGGCTTGCAGGAGCAAAATAATACACCCCTTTTCTGCCTCAACAGAATGTCAAATGATCATCTGATCAAGATTCCTTTTTAGGTTAAACCTCAGTCAATACAGCCTCGGCGCTCTCACTCTCTGTGTGTCTCCTGTCTGAGGAAGGGATCAATAATAGATTTCCTCTTCCATCAGATGAAGAATCTGTATTAAGGCAGAGTGCTGGTTTAGCTCTACTCATAACCCCACAATCAATAAGCTCTTTTCTTTACTTGGCCTGTTTGTTTGATTTTCAGAGGCAAGTGTATGCCATTATTCTATCACAGAGCTTTTATCTTGGCACCTCATTCTGTCTTTACCCAGTTGTTTGTGTGTGTCTTTTGTTGGAGCAGGAAAATAAACAAAAAAGGTCTTTTCTCTCTTTTTTTCCAGTGGTTCTGGGGCAGTATTCAAATGGATGCTCGGGCCGGGGAGTCCATGTACCTATATGAGAAAGTGAGTGTTTTGTGGCATGTTGCAATATTATTAATACAGTCACACTGGCAATCATAATCAGGACTGTTGGAACAGTTGTATAAGTGCAAAATGTCCATTGTTAAAGGTGTAATGTGTGAGCTGCATACAGAAATATACATGCAGACTTCTCGTGTGATTGATATTTTCACTTAATCAGTCTCTGTAAACCTTGTGGGTTTTGTATTGTGGTCAGTTGACTCTAGTTTGATGGGGTTTTTTTAACCTCTCGAAGAGAAAAAGTCAAAGTTTGGCATGTTACCTCTATAGTTATATACTTAAAACGAAGAGTAATGTTTGTTGACACCCATGCAGCAGGACAATGAGACCTCATCACTAACATAATCGAAATGTTTTCTACAATAACTGCACCCTCAACTCGGGAAACATTTATTCTGTCTCCTCCTGATTCCCCCAGGCTGATTTCATGGTCTGTGCTGGATGTGCTCCATGCCCTTCCTTAAGTTTTAAAGGGCACAATATTAAACTTTGTGAATTCCGTTGGTGACGGACATTACCCTCTAAATATCTGGACATGAAATACGGTTAAGCTTCATAAAAAGAGGGGAACTTTGACCAACTCAAACAAAATCAAAACTTTGAATTTTACTTTGCTGGGCTTCAGAGTGAGAACAAACTCACACCCAAAGAAAAACTTTTCCTTTTGTTTAGGCTGTCACTGAATATCTTACAATGTAGCTCAAAGATGCACCCTGCAGCACACCAGTGATTGCTTTACATTTAAAATACAGTTCTATAACTGTATATTTAAGTTGACTTGGTGATGTCTAATAGATTGCACATTATCAGTCAATTTGAATGCCTAACTTCTTTATCTTTACTGAGTTGACCTGGCCACAGCGAATCCAATTCGCTTATTTGATTTGGCAGGGGTTTTTACGCCGGATGCACTTCCTGACACAACCCACTGTACACTTACTGGGGATCGAACCCCCTATCCACCCGGTATCCCCTATGCACCACCCCGGTGCCTTACCAACTGAGCTATCTAGCCGGATAGCTCATCTTGTAGAACTGTAACTAGCATTATTAAGATTACTTAATAGGACCCGTTATTACAATCTCAGATGAAATCAGCATTACAGCTGAGCTGTCTTCTTGAAGAGGATTAGTGAGGTCTTTTGGTGAGGCTGGAACTAGTTGGAATAACCACTAGGATCCACCAACGCAACACATTGTCAGTTGTGCACCCCAGAGTCATCAGGTGTTTCGGGCCTATTATCACAATACACCCTCGTCTGAGGCTGGCCTACCACATGCTGATCAAACCTGGATCCATGTTGTATGGTTGCTCACTGTGGTCATCTTGCTTCCCATACCATATCCTTCCACCTTAGCCACACCCAGTGACTGCACCTTTCGACAACAGTAGCAAGCTCTTTGATTGCCTTCAGTTGGGCCTGCCTTCTGACCCCAACCTCCTTCAGGAGCCTTGAGGTGGAATTGCCGACAAAACCTCTGCAGCCCACCTTCACTGGCCACACTGTCACACTCCAACGTCGCCTCAGCTGCTAAGTTGGAATAGCACAGCTTTTTTCTTTCTTAAGCCTCATCGATGGCATCCCCCCAAGGGACTGTTAGTTCAATGATGAAGGCCCACTGGCAGGAGTTGGACTAGAGAACTAG
>JAPTHA010000019.1:14859418-14871850 GCA_029814585.1 Gymnapogon annona | reverse complement strand
TGTTTGTTGTGTCAACAGCTGGACTGTCTTTACCATAATTGTAATTTCCTTTAGTACAAATGTTGTTGTTTGTACTAATGCAACCGCGACACAGACTTTAGTTTTCTTCATTAACTTTTTGAAAGTTTGGTAGTTGACCACGGTTGCAATTTCATCAGCCTTCATCATTTGCATTTCAACTTTTTTATCCTCCTGAGACTCACAAAAATGAAACCCTTTTTTACATTAAATAATTGGTTTTCAGAGTTGGCTTTAAATGCATGTCCTTTTGATGGTTACTAAAAAGTTGCCTAGACTTATTGTGTCTTCGTTTCAGCCCTGCATTAACAACTTGCCTTCCGACTGTCTGTCTCACTCCTGCAGAGAGTTCGAAGCCAACCAAAAGCTCTACTCCGGTTCTGCCTAAGCAATCAGCCAGGTGGCAGGTCTCCCGGGAGCTCTATCAGACCGAGAGCAACTATGTAGACATCCTGAGCACTATACTACAGGTAGGGGTGTGTGTGTCTATATGCTTGCATTGAGAGCGCAATGCTAACACTCACTTACAGGTCGGCCAGTTGGTTGCCCCTGACAACAGCTACAGTCATTAAAGGTGTGTGTATGCGTGCGTGCGTGCGTTCTCACTTGGCCGGTCTTATCAGTTGGTCCCAGCAGAGACTCGGAGCAGCTGACCAGTGAGGGAGAAAATGACCTGCCTGGCCATTTCTTTTTTCCACCTCCCTCTCCTCCAAACTTTTTTTTCTGCTTTTTTTTAACGACTCTTCTGTTCACTATCTTTCATAGGCTTCCTCCATTTTGTTGATGCTTTTTTTTTTTTCTTTATTTACTCTATCTCGGTCTGTCTCGTTCCCCTCTTTAATCTGTCTCCTCTGTCTCTACACCCGTTTCTCTTCATCCACACAAAGCTGACAGAGTTCAACTAAGTCTGATAATATAACAGCAGCTCTTCAAACTTTGTGTTGTGGCATTCCAGACTGTCTTGAGCCTAAAAGCTAATCCACCACACGCTGTTAAATTCACCTTAATATTTACCCTGCGGCTTCAGTGCCATGCCGTTTGTCAAAGGAATAGTATTTGAGTTGGACCCTATAAGCCAGACATTTAGTAATGGCTGCCGGTAGAGCTGGTGATCACTCCAAGAGCTGCAGCCATTTCATAGTCAGCCCTGCTTCTCTTTCCCTGTTTAATTTCACGGTCATACAGGAAAGGAAATATACTCGAGCTCACTTTCTCAGCATGGCAGTTGTATTTCCTCAATCTCACGGACATGTATTGGAGCAGTGGACTCTGTAAACCCTTGTTCAGTTTGGCAGACAGTGAATTGTTAATTACATTTCCAAGTTTCAGAATAAATAAACCTTGGTTGAATTATCAAGTTATTTTTAAGTATTTCAGTCTTCATTTGTTAAGGCTGCAGTGCTCGAGCATCATGGGGCAAAGGTTCCATTGCTACCTTCATTATAACATAATTCAAGTGCTTTGATTGCACCTGCTCCTTTCCTGTGTTTTCAGTGAAGTGTCAGTCTTGACCAGTCACATATTAAATACATGAAGGCTGTTTTTCATCAGATTCAACCTGGTTGTGATTCTACCACACTGTCTCAACACAGAGGCTTGGAAATGTGGTGTGACTTTTTCCACAGTGACCTGGAATCACACCAGGTCATCTAACTCTTGTCTTTTGTTTTCGTCTGAGAGAAGAGAGATGCTAAACGAAGGAGTATTTTCATCAAGAAGCAATTGACCATCACAAACACTAATTGGCTAACTGTTTATTAGCTACATTGTAGCTCTGAACTTGAAGTTTAGCAGAATTTTTATATGGGCATCATATTTATTACATTTCCAAGCAATGAACATAAGAGGAGAAATTAAGGACATGGTTGAGACCATGCACAAGAATCCATTCCCTGGGCACATTTACTGGAACAATAGTTGTGAAACAGGATGTGGAAATAGACTGAATGTGCAGTAAATATGAGACTGATTTGATTCATTTACAAAATTATGTTTTATTTATGTAGGACATTTCCTTATCAGGTATATTCGTAAGCAAAACCAGCTGCTTAACACGCAAAGACCAACAGATTGAAATCCTGCAATCTGTTCGTAATAGTGTTCTTTTTTGTTATGCAATTTTGCAGTACTTTGATGGTAACTTGCAATTAAAACTTGCTAATTATTTAACATTACTGTTCCTTGTAATACACAACAGACATTTTATTCATCGTGTATAAGCCTTACTCTACATCTGAAATACATTTTGTGGTCCACTTCGTCCTGAATTTGAACCTTAGTTCAAATTCAGGTGTGTCAGTCTCAATGCAGCCTATCTACCTCTAAGTGTTCATTTTCTTCAGTTTGATTTATTTTGTTATTGTCTGGACTATTGATCACTTCTTGAGCTCTTTATTTCATCAAACAAGGCACAAAGGAACTCAGAATAAGATGCAGACTGAAGAGGCACATTCTACAAAGTCTTTGACTTAAATGTAAAACTTGGCTTATTGCTGTCATATTTGAATATATTTGCCTCTAAAAGCTCAGTTGTATGTGTAAATAAAATCTGAAAACAAAACATGTTTGGGTCTTTTCTCACGATTCAGAAAGCTGAATAGTTTGGTGTTTCTGAACATTGAGTGTTTTTATCTTTTGCATCTTTTATCACTTTTGCAGCTTTTCAAGCTGCCACTGGAAAAAGAAGGGCAGGTGGGTGGACCCATCCTTGCACAAGAGGAAATAAAGACGATATTTGGCAGCATCCCAGACATCTATGAGGTCCACACCAGAATAAAGGTAATAGTTCCCTTTATTGAATGTTTTCGTGTTGCTAGTTATGTCCTCCCACACACACCCACTCAAACATATCTGGGTATTCGTTGTTGTGGCATAATATTTTAAATGGTGCTGTGGATTTTCACTGAGTGGTTGCTGTGTTTTTAGAATGACCTGGAGGATCTGTTGACAGACTGGTCAGAGGACAGAAGCGTCGGAGACATCATCCTCAAATACGTGAGTGAAGCAGAAAACCAGCCAAAGGTTTTCTTTGGTTTTGTTTTTCTTTGGTTCGTTCTTCATTGGTATTTATAACACATTGTCAATAATGGGTCCATCCACACTATTAAGTCCTAATAAGTATTAAGAACATTTAGTCTTTTTTTTGTTTTGTTTTGGTTTTTTTATTTTGTCGGTTTTCTTGACCTTTGTTGAAAAAAAGTGATTTGAAGCCTTTGCACTTCATGCAAGAAAATACCAAAACTATAAACTTTATTTGTAATCTAATGTGAAGTGACCGAAACATAAACTATAGACTAAAGTCCTTTGTAACCCCACATGTCCTGTTTTCACATGGGGAGAATTGCCAACTTTTGACCTGAGCCCAAAAGCGTCGAAACGGTGTTTAAAATGCATTATTAATGATCTTGTTCAAGTTTCAAATCGAAACTGTAGGAATCTGCTGACGCTATAAATACATTTTAGGACGCTTTGAAATAACATGGATGACATTTGTACCATTGTTGTTTTTAAAGCATTTTCTGTTTATGTGGAGTCACCCCTGAATGCTCTTGACCTTTCCTCTTAGTCCAAAGAGCTGGTGAGGGCCTACCCACCCTTTGTCAACTTTTTTGAGATGAGCAAGGAGACGATTGTTCGATGTGAGAAGCAAAAGCCACGCTTCCATGCTTTCCTCAAGGTATGACCTTTCAACTACCAAATGTGTGTGTTTGCTGGACTTTAATGTACTCCCAAAACACTCATGAAGTGACGGGAAACCTAATGAACTGCCTATCAGAGACACAACACACTGGTCTTTCAGTCTGCATGAGTCACAGTGTAAACAGCTGCATCACTTCGAATGACTATTTATAAAGAGTGAACTGTGAATTTAGGCTTTTTCTGACTATAATAATCATTTTGAAAAAGTTTAAAATTTGTACTTGGATAAAGGGCAAGCACGCTGAATATGTGTAAACTTGGGTTGTGTGGTAAAAGGATTGTCCCTGGGTGAACACAATTTAGGCCGCCTCTTAGCAAATGAAAGGGATTGTCATTTGTCACTTCAGAACAGATTTAGATCTAACAGACCTCAATGTAAAACTTTGATTCCATAGATCAACCAGGCTAAGCCCGAGTGCGGCAGACAAACACTGGTGGAGCTGCTCATTAGACCTGTACAAAGGCTGCCCAGTGTGGCCCTGCTGCTGAACGGTAACACAACTCCATCCCTTTGTCAGAACACTTCACTCACAATCATCTCCATTCTAATTACATACCTGCTTGTCTTTCTTCTCTTATCTCTCTCCCTCCCTAATCTGCTTCTTCATCCACTATCTCTCCTTGATACCTGTCTGTAATTTTTTTTTTTTGCCTCTGTGCTCCTGACATGGTTTTCATCTCGGTCTGCCCATCTTTCCAAACTTACCATTTCTTCTCGCTTCGCAGACATAAAGAAGCATACGTCTGATGACAACCCAGACAAGATAACGCTGGAGAAAGCAATTGAGTCTCTGAAAGAAGTGATGACGTGAGTTGCTATGGTCTTGATCACATAAGTAGCATTGTTGGACAATTTCCTCCTGTCACCTCATGACCTCAAATTAGTGATAATTGGCCAGTATTGTTGAGCTGGAGACAAATGAAAAGAAAAGGATTTGGTGAACATATCCTGCAAAACTAATTAACGTTAAACGATTAAACACTGTGTTGAGACATAATACACAAAGTAGCACAAGTTTATGGTTAATACCTGTTGCATTTGTAATATTTTACTATAGTAGGCTCTTAAATCACCATGCTGCTCATTTTCGATCATTCCGTAGGCTGTTCATGAGCATTTAACCTGATTTTATTTAAGTCCAAAGTCTGCAGTACAGTACATTTGGCCAATAAATATTATTTGATACATACGTATACTGGGAAACCTGTTGTAAAATCAGGTATTTTTAGGCAACAACAGTCCCAAAAACATCCCTGCAGTCCTGAGGAATGTATGAAGTCTAGGTTTCTGAATTGAAATGTTGTGTTTGAATGCACTGAGGTCTCTGCTGGTACCTACACTCCATACAAAGGGATGCAAGTTTATGTGAAACAACGGGAAGCACCGTGAACAGGAAAAGCCATATGTTTAATAAAAAGCTGATTTTGACAAAATAATGAATAACATTAAATGAGCATCAACAGGAGTTGTATCTTTCAACCCAGCTCTACTAATCCACACTGTTTTTCTTCGCTCTCTTCCAGTCACATTAATGAGGACAAAAGGAAGACTGAAGGCCAGAAGCAGATCTTTGACGTGGTTTATGAAGTTGACGGCTGTCCTGTAAGTAACAGGATTAGCTGTTATTGTGCAGACCATTAAAGCATACTTCTACACCCCCCCATTCCTTTTCAAATGACAAAACAAATTGTGAAGTACAAGCTCCACATATGGTCTCTCAGAATTGACAACAAGCCATCCATCAGATCAGTTCGTGCTATAATTACGTTTCTGTGTGTTGCACTCTGATGCCTTTCAGCAGATGTCAACCATTCTCTCCAGAATTGTTCCAATAAGTTGTTTCATCGACATTTTGACACACAAAAAAAAATGTTTTCTTTTTTTTTCAGGCCAACTTGCTGTCTTCCCATCGCAGCCTGGTTTATCGAGTAGAAACTATTGCCCTGGGAGATCAGCCATGTGACCGCGGAGAAAATGTCACACTCTTCCTCTTCAACGACTGTCTTGAGGTGAGACCGAACACAGAGAAACACAACCAGACTTTGAGCACTTTCAGTTTGTCACCAAAAAGTGTGGCTTGTGTCTTATCGAAATCATCTCCAAGTGATTGCTTGTTGTTGACTACACAATTTAGTAGGGGTGCATGTTGGTCTAAGTCTACATGATTTCTTGATGGCGGCTTGTTATAAACTCTGAGGTGGCAGTTAGAAGTCAAGAGATTTTTTTTTTCTTTGTTTACTCATTTGTTTTTTGTTTTTTTTTACAACACAATCATTAAAGCTAGAAAAAACTGAAACGATATAATCAGTTTTTAGAAATGTATCACAAAGACTAACTCTCAAACGAAACGTGTTGTCAAAGTAATAAATACCAAATAAAAGGAGTCATTGACCATCAATTTCAAAGCATCTATTCAACCAATGTGTTTGTGAAAATCCAGCTAATTGTAAAGAATAGATGTGTACAGTTTTTATCTTATGAGTTCTCATGAGCCATATGCATGAAATTAACACACTAATGAACAATGTAAGCAGCCTACGTGATTATTATAAGTGAATTAATGTGTACTCCAGACTTTTTGATTCATATAAACTTTTTCAGGCAAATACATACGCAATCAAACCTCGGTGCTCGACCATAATTTGTTTGAGAAGCCTGGTTGAACACTGATTTGGTCGAGTACCGAATTGATTTTCCTCATTTGAAATAATGGGGATAGTATTTCATTTGTTCTTGTATGAAATTGCTTCCCATTTGATAATCCTAACATTATTTATACATCAAAATAAACAGAAATATAGTAACAATAACAAATTGGATGCAAATAATAGTAACATATAATAAAATATAACCAATGTAAGTTTTTTTCTTCCCTTTCGGCTATTCCGTTGTTTGGTAATCACTGTCACTCCTACCACGACATCAGCTGCTTCCATAACATCCGTTTGTATGAGTTCCTTCTTGAATTCCTTAGTGGTACGCACAGTTTTATGTTTGAAACCGCCACCAGTATAAGGCAACAAACAACGCACACACAAGTCAACGTCCGAACAGTTTGGAGACCACGCACTACTGCAAGTCGGCAGACTGCTTCAGTCACTTGGGTATCGTCAGGTGGCCGAGCAGAGCCGAGTTGGAGTTCAGAGTTTTTGTTCGTCCACCGGGTCGGGAAAAATTAAAACTTTGGTTCGAGTACTGATTTGTTCGAAATGTGAAACGTTTGAGTACCAAGGTTTGACTGTATTTATAAGAATACATTTAAATTTATTTTACATGTCTTCAGACATCTGTCTATCATTAACTGCAATGGTGTCTAAAAGTGTCATGTGATTTTCATCTTTTTTCATAGTCTTTGTTTTCATGTCGTCTGAGCTTTGTTTTCTTTGTCTTTTTGTCATTTGTGCAATTTTCATGACGCATCTCCTCTACATTTCATGTTCTGCAGTAATATTTCACATATTCTTCCTCCATTTTAGTTTTAAGATTGACGTTCATAGTAATGTTTTTTTTTTTTTACTCTTGCAATTTGTCGACCTAATTAAAAACTGCTTTGCGATCCATGTTGGGTCCTGTTAGGATCATTAGTCTGTTCACGCTTTGCACCACTTTACCAGCATGTTCTTCAAACCATGCTGAGATTCACATGCACAAACTGAGTGCAGAGGAAAATGGAACACATAAGAGCAGGAGGGAGGTGCTGTTTGGGCGAGCAGCATGAGTGCATAGATGATCAATTCATGTGTGTGCGGTCTGTCACTGCTGACGCAGGCTGCGAGCACATTAATAAGCGCGAGAACAGAACCAGCAATCAGGAGAAAGAGAAGAGGTGGGTGGCTGTGCTGATTCAGGAGTGTCAGAGCCACCTCCTAATGAGCTTGGGCGGGCAGGACAAAGAGCCAGACACACATGGGTTTCTGACGTGTTGCTATGTTTAGTTTTTTTCTTTTTTAATATGCGCTCTGTTGAATGAATGTTAATTTGGTGTGTCGGAGGGGGCGGGCTTGATCTCCACTTCGTCATCACTCACTAATCATTGTTTAATTTCTGCGTTCATACGATCACACTCCTTCTATTCACCCACACTGACCTATGATGTAGCGTCCCACCTTATCCTCTCCCTCATCTCTCTCTCTTTCTCAGCGTCTAATTAATGTGACACTAATGAGTTGCATCGTTTACCTCTATGAAGGCTCCATTGATTTATTGCCAAGTAACCAATAAAAGCTCGCTGCACCCACTGCAACCGCACTCAATTCTTAAGTGCAAGGACACACACACGCACACACAAACAAGCTGTTTATTATACGAGCGCTGAGGATCTTTGACTTTCCTCACTTCCACCTCCTAAGTTGCTGCCTCATGCTGTTGCCTGTGTTTGTGTGCATCCGTCTCTGTAGATTGCAAGGAAGCGCCACAAAGTGATCAATACGTTCAAGAGTCCTCTGGGACAGACGAGACCGCCGCCCCCGCTCAAACACATCGCACTGATGCCTCTGTCGCAGATCCGGAGAGTGCTGGACCTGCAGGACACAGAGGGTAACACAAACATACACACAGATCACATTTTGGGCTGTACTGAATATTTTCTGCATTAGTTGCAGCAAATGAATGAATGAATGTTGAAAAAAAAATGTTGAGTGTGTAAAGTTTCAGAAGCATATGGTGTATAAAGTTTCAAAGCGCTGTTCCTAGTGCTTTGAAACACTAGGTACAGAGGATGCAAACTGGAGTACAGACACAAGGTTAAGAAGTGTAGCAGAATGCATTATAGCCATTTAAATAGCAAAAACATACCAGCGCCTGTTGAGAAAACAATGCCAACCATTTTATGTAATTTTATTCAGACAATAATCGTGACAGGTGGGTATAAATCACTGAGGAACAGTTAAGTGTAAAAGAAAAATTCATCTGGAAATCCACGAATATAGTTGTGGGTATTTAAGGGTTAAAAATTCCCTTTTTTAATGCTGCCTCCTTTACGCATGTCTTGCTTCTCTGTGAATCATAGTGTTGTAACACGATATGGGAACAATAAAAAACAAGACTATGCTAAAGGTAATTTACAATTCGGCTCCAGGAACTCTGTCAGACACAGGTAGTAGATTTTAACATTTACTGTAGCTGTATTTTGTCTGGAGGAAAACACTCCACACAGATGGCATTAACGGATAAGTCATTTCCTCAAAGGGGATGCTTCTGTTTAGTGTTGCACTTGGGTTGGCTTTCCTCTATATCACTTTATACAGTTCTTTGTTTACTTTTGCAGCTTCCACAAAGACACTTTCTTTAAATACCAAAATCCAACCTGACTGATTTTTGTTTTCTTCTCTTTGGCCAGAGCGGAAACGGCTTTATAAATGCACATAGTTAACTCGTCTCCTCCACTTACTGTATCTGCTTTTGTTGCGGTTTTGAGCAAGAGCCCTTCACCCAAAAGACAGAACTAATGAGACCACATATATTCAGCCCCATCTATTGCATAAAATTCACTTTTATATCTTAGAAATGTTCCAAAACCCATTAACATTGTGGCTCTTTCAAATCTGGTTCATTCGATCTCAGACGAAGCAACTTCCTTTTCCAGTTGATGAATAAACTTCGAGTGGAAGCTTTGAAAAGGACAATTTGAATGGTCAAGAATTAATACCTTGTAACATTAATCTGATTGAAGAGATGTGTTTACAGTGATTTTGAGAACTTGCATAGATGAAATGTACTTTTGAAAAGTTATTTTTTTTTTAGACCAAACACACTTTCAGTTCCTCATTCCGTCATGCTATCACACATTGTTTTTGTTTTTTTTTGTTTTATCACATATGGCAAAAGATGTTGATTCAACTGTGTTATTAACAGTTAGGTTATGCTTTGAAGCCTTGGAGTGACCGTATTTGTATTAATGGATGGATCAAGGCCTGAAACCGTCAAGACATAAATTTCAATTTCATATCAAGTAGCAACGCACCATTGGCAATATAGCTGACAGACTGAATATAAGAAATGTATACTGATATTAGTTGATATATCAAAATGATGCTAGTAGATCATATATTGTACTTAAATGCAGGTAATCATCATTAAAGAATAACTACAATTCAGCAACAAGTACTGTAAAGCTACATGTCCAGACAGAAGGTGTGTTTTATTCAATAAACAGAAGCTCCAAGGCTCAGACTCAGCAGGTGAACAAGCTGTCCACCTCCACATAGCACAGGGAAATGAGCCACGGAGACTGAGACTTAGCACAAGGCGCCAAACATGTTTATTTCTACTGCACAGCTGACAGTTTAACACCGAGGTCTGTGGGGCTTGATAAGTAAGGACTTGAATTTCACTAATCTGCGGATAAATGCTACAAGGTCATTTAAAGAAATGTTTATTTTTTTTAATCTATTTTCTGCCATCAACCACTCTGCTCATGGCTGACTTAATTCTCCTCCAAGTTTTAATTATCCTTTTTAAGCTAATTAGCTAATAGGGATGAAATTACCTGTAGGTGGAAAAGATTGCATTCAATTAGTTTAAAATATGCCGTTTTGTATTGAGAATTCTATATTCACTCTGAAGTACTGTTTTTCTTCAGAGTGAATATGAATCTCAGATGAAAGTGTTGCCAATAGAGAATATGCACAGACATCACTAATACAGAGAAGCAGAATCAAGCTAAACTAAGGCAGAGGGAAAGCTGAAAGACACCTTATTAATGCCCCTACAGTGCAACATGTAGAAGGTGTATGTGAGCTTTCTTTGCATAGTTTGTTTTCTTGTCTTCTGCTGTGGAGAGAACACAACGTTGAGACAAATTGTGCTTCGACTGCACACAGAGCTTTAGTGATTAATGTTAGTGGAGTTTGGATGCAGCACTGAAGTAAATTTGTCTCCTGTTTTTTTTTTTTTTATTATTTTTGTCTTCTCCCACTTCTGTCTACTCTTATCTTTCCATCTGCTTCCCCTTTTTTCCTTTCTCCTAGTCCAGCATCCTCCTCCTATCATGTTCCTTCTCATTCTCTTCATCTGGTTCACTTTACCGTCCATTTCCCTTTGTACCTGGGTCTGTATTATTTCGCCTTTTTCACTGTGTGTGTATGTGTGTGTTTCCCTCCAGACTGTGTGAATGCTTTTGCTTTGGTGGTTCGCCCTCCGACAGAACAGGAGAACTTGTTGTTCAGCTTCCAACTGGCCGGAGAGGAAACGGTTAAGAGCACGTGGCTGAGAATGCTTTGCCGCCACGTCGCCAACACCATCTGCAAAGCTGATGCGGTGAGGACATGCGCACACACACAATGCGAGGATTGTTGGTTTGACATATTGACATGGAAGGTTTAAACTGTCGCAAACCTCTTTTCTTTTTTTAATACTGAAGCAAGTGTATCAGACATTTTTATTCCTACAAACAAACTGGTCCAGTCCCTGTCTGAGCACTGTCCCCAAAGACTAGGCTCTGTGCTTTTGCGATCAAGGCTTAAATCGTCTGTGTAGAGAAATGTCTGGTTTACCCTCAAATTCTTCAAATCTTTTCCCCAAACTCAGTTTCAGGGGATTGTTTATCCTCTCAAAAGTAAGGATTGGTACCAAAACACTGTCTTAAATGAACTCCCAGGCCAAATAATTAAAAGCTGGGGTATCAATAAGCTCTGAAGTTATCAGTTGTGCTCAAGAAAGAAAACAGAAAAATAGGTCCCCTGTGAACATCAGGAGCTTAAGGGATTGCTGTGGAAAGTTTGTCTCGCCAGCTTCCTTTGTGACTCTGTGACTCATTTTTTGCTATTTCCAAGCCGATGTCCAGGAGGGTCTCTGAGAGGCGGGGGGTCAGCTCTGTCGTGTCGTACACTCAGCTATAACAACCAGCTCAAGCACAGCTGTCTGACTAGATACGTTCACACTGCATTCACACTCAGTGCTTTGCCCTTATGTGACAGTCTCAACACCCCTCGCCACCAAGTCAGACTCGGGCCACTTTCATACGTGGTCTAAAGTCACACTCGTATCTGCTGTTGTGTTATGCGGCTTCTATCTGTATAGTCATGCCACATTACATCCAAGGAGGTAGGACCCAGTGAGATCCATATTTACTTCCATAAACACAGTGTGCTGCCGCTTCAAGACTGCATTGTGCAAACACATAATATGAACAACCAGGCAAAACGGTAGGTTTGGCAGTGTGACCGTAATGTCAGGGACAGTGTCCAAAATGGTCACTTCACTCATTGACACAAGTGAAGTATATTCAGAAACATTGTTTCTTAATATACTTATTCAAACAAACAGAGTCGTGACAAAACTTGAAGATGTACATGTGAAAGTAAAGGAGAAGTCATGCAGTTAGATGTTTATCTCATAGTTCATGTGTCCACTCTGTTATATGTACCGGTATACTCAAATGCTTTTCTTGATTTTCATAAATCCTTGCTGGTCCATCTAGCTTTGAAATTGACTTCTAGTCTGATGTGCAATTGACGTTATGCTTCCATCACTTGGATTTGTCTGAATGTCGCC
Organism: Gymnapogon annona; assembly: GCA_029814585.1. Classification (NCBI taxonomy): domain Eukaryota; kingdom Metazoa; phylum Chordata; class Actinopteri; order Kurtiformes; family Apogonidae; genus Gymnapogon; species Gymnapogon annona. Next base: position 14,859,639 of record JAPTHA010000019.1, on the reverse strand, counting down.
AGAAGAACTGAACACGGGCGTCGAGAAATTGTGATGTCACCGAATAAGGAATTTAAAAAAAAAAAAGTCTTGTGCTGTTGGAAGTTAGACAGGGGAAGTTAGACAGTTAGACCAGGAAGTTAGACGGTTGGAAGTTAGACAGTTAGACAATATACTTTTAGCAGAACAGTTGAAGATTTTCTTTGAAACTAAATAATGAGCTGATGAGGTGGGAAGTTAAG
>JAPTHA010000019.1:14808005-14819668 GCA_029814585.1 Gymnapogon annona | reverse complement strand
GGCCCAAGTTTGCTCACCAGATCCTGGGGGACGATGGTGTTGAATGCTGAACTGAAGTCCAGGAACAGCATCCTCACCTCAATTATCCTCAATGTGTTTCACCTGTGTGATTCCCTGTCTGTCAGATCGTGTTTGTCTTTCCTTGGGAGCATTATCGTCCTGTCATGCCTTTAGTTCACCTTGTGTGAGTATTGCATTAGTGTAGTTTAGTCTTGAATCTTGTTTAGTCTAGTCTTGTAGATTCTTGTCTTGTTATCGTTATCTAAATTATTGAGAGTTCCTCAAGTAGAGCAATTTAGATTTTTTCATTTTTTAATCATCATTTTCCTGCGGTGTTTTTTTTTGTTAAGATTATTGTAGATTGATAAGACACTGATGCTTTGAACAGGGTTGACGTCAACTCCGGTTTATTCAGGTGCTATTACATGTACAGCAGAATACGATCACGGGGACATAACAATATGACTTTTTGAGTACTACGCATGCGTGCTCGCTACGGTAGCCTGAAGGGACATCAGACACACTGCTGACTGATCTACAATTATAAAATATTATTCCTGTGTATTTTCATCTGTGCTTTTTGTTATTTCCAATATATGTTTAGAATTAATTCTGTAATTGTAATCATTGAATGTTCCTTGAGTACATAAAAATGAATACCTTTTTTGGAGTCAAGTTGGTCTGCATCTGGGTCTGTTGTCTAGAGTGTAACCTAACATAATGATGAGAAACACTTCTCCTACCCCTCCAGTTTCCTAATGAATCACCAAGCTGTAATCGTCTTAGAATCCTATTTTCTTGAGTTAGGGAGGTGGCTTTCTCAGGAGATATGTATATAATAAATTACGCAGTGGAGTTGCATCTATAGAGGCAGATTAACCACTGAGCTATACAGAGAGGGGACTGTAGATTAACCATTCCAATATGTACCTCAACTGTGCTGCTACTTGTTTGTTTTTAAGTGATGGTGCTGCTAAACCCCCAAGCCTTAAACACAGAAAGCTGTATCTTATCCTGGGCCTCCTCTTATGCCATATAAAGATATAATCACACTTTTAAATATATTTGAAAAATATATTTAAAGACACTTTTAAATTTATTTGAAAGCAGTATGGGAAGCATCTGAAATAAATATAGCAGACATGGTAGGATGTTCATTTTAATTAAATGAATACAGCCCTATAGAGATAGAGGCAGACCACACCATCTCTCCAGGTCTTGTTTAATAGTTTGTATGCAAGGAGCATAATTTAACTTATATAGGTCCTTCATACTTGGTGAGGTTTTTATGCCTAAATCTGTAAATCCATTTTGAAACCAGAAAAAATGGGTTCACATCAGCTGGTTTTAGTGCTCGCAAGTTCTTTCACTCTTAGAAAAAAACTTTTTGTAGCCAGAGAAGGAGCCATAGTCATTGATCAACTGTAATAATCTTGAAGTCTTGTAAAGGTTCATACTGTCTTCAAAAATATAAATGTAAAGTTAGGTTCTTTTTTATCATACAGGTGCAGTGTTAGTTTACCTGCTTTACTAGTTTCAGCTACTTCCTGTAGCCTTCATCAGAAGTGTCAGATGGTGTTGTTGTCAGCTGTCTTATAGGCTGTTTCAGGAGGATTGGCCAGACAGCAGGGGGTCGTTATGCCCCCTGCTGTCTGACGTCTTCTCCAGGGCCACATCCCAGATGTGTGATAAGGTGTATGTGCCGTCATCCCTGTTCATTGTCTTCGGTTCACGTTTTCGTATTTCTATGGCTTCTTTGATCCAGTGGTGGTATCTGTTGCTTTCAGCATGGATGACCCTGGCCTTGGTCTGAAATGGCTGATCTGAGGTTTTCCTGATGCGCTAGTTGTTAAGTTGCTCTTGTTGTCTGTGTGATGTTTCTTTATCACATTCTATCTGATGTTCTTTTTTGGGTGTTCCAAATGGTCTCCCTGTCTCTCCCACATATGTTTTATTGCATGATAAACATGGTATTGTCACATCCGCCCCTTGAGGTTAGACCTTTGCTTTTGGTTTCTCTTTTCCCACGTCTGTGATTTCCTGTCTCCACCCCGATTGTGTTCACCTGTTTCTAGTTTGGTTCCCTGTCTCCTGTGTATTTAAACCCCTAGTTTTGTTTACCCCAGTCGCTAGTTCGTATTGATCTGTCTTGTCAGTCATACCTACCCGCATATATTTTTGGACTCGAATATCTGGATTTAGACCCCGCTCGTTTTTTGACACTCTGTTCTCGTTTGCCCCTGACTGTACCTCTGCCTCCTGACAGTCGCCTTTTGGATTATAAGACCCCGGAACAGATTTTGGACACTTCTTCTGCGTACACCTCAGGGATACCTTCGCCCCGCGGACGGACCCCGGACACTCAGACTGATCGCGACCCTGGCTCTCTCTGGACCCCCCTCTCAGTACCGTAGCCCTGATCTTCGCCCCCGCCTGACCCCTTCTTCTCACCGTCCCGTACCCGGACCTTTTCCCTTCGCCCGTACACCTTCATCACCGTCCCGTACCCGGACCCTTTTTCTCTCATCCCAATCGCCGTTGCCTTTTTTTTTTAAATAAACTGTTAAAAATTAACCCGGACTCGATCTCTGCTTTGGGATCCTTTCTCCCGCAGACTCTGAACGCTGACAGTTATTTCGTATATGACGTTGCATTTTTGTTCTTGCTGTATCTTGTCTTTGGTCTGACCACTAATAGAGTTTATTGTGTGGTTTGACTGGTGTGTTGATGTTGTCTCTTCACTGCCCTCTGTATCTGTTCTCTGATCCCACGAATACATGGCAGAGTGACTATGGCAGGTGGGTTTGTGTCTTGTGTCTTTTTCTTCATTTATTCTGTGTGTGTTGTGACTGTCTTTTTGCTTTTGTGATTGCCCACTGTGGATACTGGCATCGTGTAAGTGCACGTTATATGTGTGCCTCCTCTTCCTCCCTGCCCTGTGAGTCTGTAACCATATTTACCAATTGTACAGTGTTCTTACAGCTGATAGTTTGTGTGTTGTGGGACGTTCTGATGTACAAAGAAGATATTGGTCTGTGTGTGTTGGTTTATGGTGTATTTTGATGTGTATGCTTCCGTCTTCCTTATGCGTGAGTTTTAGGTGCAGAAATGCTATAGTGTTGTCTGTCTCTTCTTCTCTTCTTCATGTGTGAATTGGATGTTTCCTTGTTGTTTGACAGTCCTTTGGTGCTGTGATTATTGCTTTTTGTTCCAAGTCTTCCATGAAAAACCCACTCATGATGGTTGATAGTGGGTTTCCCATGGCAAATCCTTCTTTTTGTCTGTATAGTTTTTCTTGATACTGGAAATATGTTAATGTGGCCACAAATCATAGCAGTTGTATGATGTCTTCTATTGTCAGTTTGGTTCTTTTGTGTGATGTTTTGTCCTTTTTGACTCTGTTTTCTACTATGTTTATTGTCACTTCAACCGGGGTTTTTGTGAAAAGTGATACTATGTTGTGTGATATGAGTATTTCATCTGGATGTACATTGATGTGTCTGAGATCCTGTGCTAACTGTATGGAGTTTTTGCAGTGTTGTTATGTGAGTCCAAGAAGTGGTTTGATGATTTCTACAAGTGTGTGTATGGCCTTCCTCTCTTCCTTGGTGATGTTGCTGGTTGGTATTTTTGTCACCTTTAGTATTCCTGCTACTTCATTACGGAGCTGTGCTTTCTTTCTCTGATCCTGTATGTGTTGACATGCTAATTCCGTTGCTAAAATGTATTCTTTGTACGGTATTTTATCTGGTGTTATTGCGTAATTTAGTCCCTTTCCTTATATGTTTGTTTCTATGTGTGTGCGTGAGCATTGCGAAAAGTTACGTACCTAATTTTCCTGGGGTACTATCAACTTACAGTCTGGTTTTCTATCCCTATTATTGCATAATTGTTTTAGTTTCCGGATGTGTCTGCCCTTGGTTTTGTTGAATTCTTTCTCGTAATGATATTTGAAATGGTCTGTCATATTTTGTAATACTGCGGTTTCTATTTGAAATGTTTATGTGAATGACCGGTATTTCTCTTCTATTTCAACAGTACTCTGTTGGATCTTATTTGTGATGCAGCATATCCTTTCTTTGACCGGGGCCATCCGTGCTTTCTTGATAATCCTTTGCACGTTGTTAGTTCGCATGGGGTTTTTTATGTTAATGCTCTGTGAGGTTATTCCTTCATCCCGGCATCGTAGATGGAACCGCAGGTGGTTACGATAACGTGCCAACTTATGATATAATTTTTCCAGATCACGAAAACACACCTTGACACTGCTTTGTCCAGACCTTTCTATTAAAGTCTTGTAAAGGTTCATACTGTCTTCAAAAAGATAAATGTAAAGTTAGGTTCTGTTTTATCACACAGGTGCAGTGTTAGTTTACCTGCTTTACTAGTTTCGACAACTTCCTGTAGCCTTCATCAGAAGTGTCACATGGTGTTGTTGTGAGCTGTCTTATAGGCTGCTTCACATGTCATTTTTCCACCAGACTCTTTCATTTTTTGGTTGGTTTTCTACTGGTGAAGGCGGACCGAAGAGGGAGGAGACTGGAGATGCGTGTGAGTTACGGTTGTGATCTGCTTGTTGCGGCTAGGATCAGTGGTTAGTGGTTAGCAGCTAAACCCTTATGCTAACGGGGGCCTGCGACGACAGTCACTACGTCTCTCAGCTCTGGAAAAACCCTTGTTATCATTATCATGACAATAAATCTTGGAAGATTTCATTCATATCTTTGTTTGTATTTCTGAGGTTACCTTTTGAATCTTTAACATGTGATATTTTGGGCATAGGTCCTGTTGCGCAGGAGATTACCTAGATACCAATTAGGTTTGTTAACATGTTCATACATCCTTTGTTTTACAAAAAATTATATGAAGCTCACGTAATTCCGCTTCTAGTTTTCTTTGCTCCACCGCGCTTTTCCTTTTTTGTGCAGCAGTTTGTGCACGTATATATTCTTTTGCTGTGACTCACAACACAAATATCAGGTGAAATATCAAGTTTTATTTTATTTGAAAAATAAATTAACTCCTTCCTTCAAGAACTGTTCATAACAAATGTGACTGTTGTGTGATGTAATGTTGTTATGTGATGTAATGTTGTTGTCTAATGAAAAATAAAAAGATATAAAGTCGAACTGTTCATAATTGGGATCATGTTTAGACTTAGACTTGGACTTCCTTTATTGTCATTACACAGACACACACAATAATTCTGGTAATTAAATGTCATAGATTGGCAACTGATAACCCAAAATGAATATGGAATACAATAGTGCAAGATTGCTGAAGTGAATCCAAAGCCACAAGTGGCCGTAGTGCAAGGTGACAACAAAATTTCAACAGTCAATATATATAAGAAATAAATAAGATGGACAGTAACAATGTAACAATGTATACAGTAGTGAAAACAATGTAAAAATTGCACATCAATGTATACAGTACTATAAACAGTGAAAATACTGCACATAGTAAACAGTACTATATACAGTGAAAATACCACACATCAATGTAAACAGTACTATAAACAGTAATTCAGTGTAAACAGTACTATAAACAGTGTAAATACTTCATATCAGTGTAAACAGTACTATAAACAGTGTAAATATCATACATCAGTGTAAACAGTACTATCAACACTGCACATTGTGAGAAACACGTGCAACATTGCACGTGAAGTCCAGTACAGTTTAAGAGTCTGATGGCTCGGGGAAAGAACCTATCACTGAACCTGACAGTTCTACAGCCGATACAGCGCAGCCTCCTACCCAACGCCAACAAACAGAACAGTCCATGATGGGGGTAGGTGGGGTCAGAGTGTATTTGGTGAGCTCTGGCCAATCAGCATTTGTGTGCAATGTCCTGGATGGGGGGGGGGAGTCCCTATGATCTGAAGTCAACGATAATCTCCTTAGTCTTATCGATGTTCAGGAGCAGGTTGTTCCTCTTACACCTGTCGACCAGGTGTTGCACCTCCTCCCTGTTTAAAAAAATAGCTAAATTTTTACCTTTGGAAGTTTAAACCAGAAATATGAAAATCTATTGAAAAAAATAAGGGCATGATCAGAAATACTGATATTTCCAATTTAACAGTCTAGTACCTTCTCGACCCTTTAGGAGTCCACATTAGGTCTATTCTGCTGCTTGTGTTATGTACTGCTGAAAAAAAAAATCCTTGTCAAATGGATGGAGTAGACGTTTATCACAGGTATCTGCATTTAGCTCTTTTGGACATTAAGTTCTACGATGGAGGCAATTTGTTCATTTTGGAGGAAAAATAACAAAACAAAAATCACCTGCTATTATTATTGCGTTGTCACAAATCCAGTCAGCAAATGTGGAAATGCTGTGTGAGTTAAAATCATTTGATTGTATTGGAGGGAAGTATAAATGATGCTTCTTGACCACAAATATGTCCCTTAAGGATAATATATCTTCCTGCAGTGCCTACAATAATTTTGGGATCAGGCAGGGGCAAGTGTTTACTTACTAATATAGCAACTCCCCTGCTTTTAGATAGTACTTTATTAACCCCTCAGGAAGGGTCCTCTGGCAAATTGGTGAATAACAGCAGCAGAATACAAAGAATAGAAAAACAGAGTACAATAGATATACACAATTGAATTCTTGTACAACACAGACAGTATATATGATTGAAGCCCCAGAGATGATAATGAGGCACTGCGATCTGTCGTCTGGAGCTGAGAGACGGTCTGTGAATGTTCTCGCAGGCCACCGTGGCGCATTTATCCGCCAACAGCTAACAGTTCAAATGTGCAAAGTTCATAACCACAATGAAAAGATCACAAACCATAATCGCCATCCGCTTCGCCAGTACCCCCTCTCCTCCACCAGTCTCCCTATAACAATAGAGTCTGGTGTCTGTTAACAGCAGGGAAGCCGTCCACTTGTCCTCCCACTGCAGCCCAGTTAGCATTAGCTGCTGGCTCTTCCATCCTGCTGGTAGATCTTCTGTCACCACCAAACCGATGGAAAAGCTTGGTCGCACCCGGTCCAACACCGCAGTCCCATTGACAGTTGTTCTAGTATTCAGAATGTATTGCACTTGAGGTAATTGCACTTGGTTTGAAACTTTAATATGTCCCTTTCCAGATCTTATCTTTATTTTCTATTGTTTAGAGCGGTGATTGCTCTTGGATAGAAGCTGTCTCTGAGTCTGTTTGTCCGGGTTTTGAGTGACCTGTAGTGTCTGCTGAGGGTAGGAGGTTGAACTGGTGGTTGCTGGGGTGGGAGATGTCCTTGGTGATGCTCTGGGCTCTGCTGAAGTAGCGAGAGCTGGCGATGTCCTCCAGGCTGGGCGGAGAGCAGCCTGTGATTCTCTGGGCCATGTTGATGACCCTCTGCTGGGCTTTCTTTTCTGCTGCGGTGCACCCTGCGTACCACGCTGTGATGCAGTACATTAAGGTGCTCTCGATGGTGGTTCTGTAGAACAGGACTGGTAGCTTCATGTCCAGATTGTTTCTCCTGAGCACCATCAGGAAGTGGAGCCGTTGCTGGGATTTCTTCACCGCCGCCCTGGTGTTGGCCATCCAGGAGAGTTTGGCAGAGAGCTGCAGTACCAGGAACCTGATGGAGCTTACCATTTCCACATGGTCGCCGTTGATGTTGAGCGGGGTGGGGTCAGCCCTGTTCTTCCTGAAGTCCAGAATAATTTCATTGGTTTTTGTGGTGTTCAGCGTTAGGTTGTTGGCTGAAGACCACACTGTCAGACGGTTGACCTCATCTCTGTAGTCGGTATCATCTCCTCCTGAGATGAACCCCACCGCTGCCCCACCACATTTGTATCTATGCTCTTCTCATGTGTTTCCATACGTACAATGACAGCCCAGTGTCCAGAGTCACCTGTTTGGCTCCACTGTGGTATCATCGGCGAACTTGATGGTGGTGTTTGGGAGATGAGTCGGGGTGCAGTCGTAGGTGTAGAGAGTGAACAGTTGGGGGATCAGCACGCAGCCTTGAGGGGAGCCGGTGCTGAGTGTGATGGAGGAGGAGAGGTGTGATCCTAGTTTCACTGACTGTGGGCCATCTGTGAGGAAGTCTGTGATCCACTGACGGATGGGAGCGGAGATGCCAAGATGCTGCAGTTTCAGGGCCAGGATGCTTGGGATGATGTGGTTGAACTTTGATCCAAGAAGTGGTTTGAACTTTGATCCATAAACCTTGACCCTCAACTTTTGTGTAACAAAGAAGAAACATAAAAATGATCATAGTTTGTTTATGGGTATGTATGTTCATAGTATGGAATAAGCATAAAGGCAAAAAAAAATGTAAACAGTGTTATTTCAATTTCAAAAGGTCTGTGTGGCTCCCAGTGATTTCTTTACTCTTGAAAACTGGTCCAAATGGCTCTTTGAGTGGTAAAGGTTGCCGACCCCCAGTATGGGGCTTTAGGTGATTTTGAAAGCATATGTCCTCCTCAATCAACTGTGTTCCAAAACACAAAATAATTTGTATTTTGTTGACATTTGTTGAAAGGTTTGTAGACTTGGCTTTCTTTAGTACAGCACTGCTGTAACCCTCCATGTGATAAAGGGTCCCTTTTGCAGCCATGCACACCTCTCTTGTCACCAAAGCACTGACTATGTCAGTGCTCAGGCTGGCCCTGGATTATGTCGTGTTCTTGATGATAAGGCTCACAAGATGTTTTAAATGGCATAATGGTGAAATACTTGACAAAAAACAATCGGCTTTTGCTGAATATAGGCAACTTATCAGTTCTACATGTGCATTAGGAATCAGTTCTCCAAAGGCACAATCCATTTAGTCACAGACAGAATACTATTAAAGTTCTACTTAATTTTCTTTAGACATTTCAAGTTGTTCATATCATCCATGTTATCCACCTTTAATTGTTAAAAGATAGTTTGTTGATGTAAATATTTTAACTTATTTTTCAAATATTATTTACATACATATAATTTAGTTATGCATTTATTTTACCCAACCAAGAATTACATTTTGAGTATATGTTATCATGCTATAATTTCGCTTGAGACCACAGTGGGTTTGAATGTAGAACCTGATCTAAAAGGAAGGTTCAACACCTTTGACTTAATTTAAGTATGATTTTTGCACCTTGCAAATTCATACTGTGGTCCATATTAGAGCCTTTGGTGGTTGGCTTAGGTTCATGGCCCCTATGTTTGCCACCCTTTCTATATTGCATCTATTGAAAGGTCTGTCCATCCTCGCATCCACATGCTGCTGTGGATCACTGCCTTTAACTGTCATTATGTCTCATATATCACTGGAAAGACCCAAGTCTTTTCTTCCAGCGGAATCTAGAACAGTGACACACACCAAAATGACCCTTGTGCAATTAACATTTACCAAAACCTGCCAGATCAACAGACAGATATGTACACAGTTTACTTTTTCCATTTTTAATTGCCACAAACTACATTTGTTTAATCTATATTACATCCTGAGGGCTTCCCCTCAGAAGGCAGAGTAAAGATGTTGTGCAATATGTTTGGCTTACACTTTATTCTAGGTACTCTATAGACTTAGACTTCCTTTATTGTCATTACACAGACACACACAATGAATCTGGTAACCAAATGTCATACTTTAGAGTTAATGGTTGAAGCCACTTCAAAATGTGAATATAATGCAGAGGTCCATCGGAGCTAAACAAGAGAAGGTGTTCACTGTACAACACCATTTTGCCCAACTGAAGAGAAGAATTGATTTATGGAATAAAAAAACTGATTTATGGAATAAAAACTACAGAAGAACATTTACAGATGTTGCAGATAAAAACATGCAATTTTTCCACAAAATGTAATAATAGCTACTAAACAAAATCACCTTTCATTTCTCAGAACACTTAATGAAAAATATAACAGCTACAAGATAATTATGAGTCAGTTGCCTGTAAGCTATCTATATTCACCAAAACAGCTCAAGAAATGGGATAAATTGAAACAATACTTCAAGGGGAGCATAAGTTCAAAATCAGAATTGTGTTTAACGCCCTGCAAGTAAACAGTTCACATTACTTGGAATTTGCATTTAGTAGGTAAGAAGCTTGTAGTAAAAATAAAACAAAATAAAATAGATACTCAAGTAATGTACAGAATAAGCAAGTGAGATAAAGTTCTAAAATATACAATATTGTGGATAAAACCAGTGAGTTTGAAGGAGACTATAACTGTACCGGTTATGGATCTGTTCAGACAGAGTAGGTAGTTAACAGTACATTAACAGTGCGATCAGCAGGTCGGTAAATTGACAATGCACTGTATTGATGTTGGTGTTATTTAGAGTTCAGATGTTAAACAGCAGATGGGAAGAAGTGGTGTGAGGTTGTTGTCTTAATGAATCACGGGCTCCTGCCTGAGGGAAGTGTTTCAAAGAGTCCATGTCTAAATTTGCTTGACTTTTCCAAAAGCTTGTTGCAGTGTTAGCAACTCATTCAATAAGCTGATGAGGCTATTAAAATCCTCTGCTGCTGTGTTTGTCTTATCAGAGCATGCTTTGAATGGTATGCAACTCTCAATGTGACAGGGCTGCTGTCCTCTCACTCTTTCCCACGGAGGAGGGGGTCCCTGGGCACGGGAGTCATGAACATATATATGGGATGTTTATGATTGAACTGTGTACAAGAAGGATTTACAAAGAAAAGAGAGAGTTTGTGTGCAAGTCCATTTATTGTGTATATTTATTTATTAAACTACTTTTGTCATTGCTAGGTGCCTTTGACCACATACAGTATGACTACAGGTGACTGGAATCTAGAGTTTTGGTCTATATTGGTCCGACTGGAATGGTGTCCAGAGTGCTAGGGCCTTCCATATTTGTACATAGTTAAGAGTGTCAAGATGTCAAGTGTCAAGATGCAGCCAAGGAGCCAAGAGATAATAAGGATGTCTGGATGTGTGTTTTACAGACACTGTGTTTGTTGAGGAAGGATGAGGGGGTGGCATGAATGTGTGTTTTATGAACCTTTCAGTTTCTGAACAAATCTGTCCACCGTACAACTACTTAACGTGAGTTTTGAATTAAATTTCCATGTTTTGGTATAAAATAGTACTTGGCAAATCACTTCCTTATCAGCCATTGAGGCAATAACGTTGCAGTGCCATGTTCTGCTGTTAGGGCTTACTAGATTAGAAGTTCGACAAATATATTAAGGAAATCTCAAAAACAATACAAAGTAATCTAAACTGCTTTAAACTAATTACACATCACATACCGAATCGGGCCGCCCTGCTATACATGCATGCTATGATTTTTTCACATATCTCATACTGCATGACAGTTTGGGCTCGAGCCCTTCCCACTGCCACCAAACACATCAGCTCTCTGTATAACAAAACCTTAAAAATAATGGATAAAAAACCAATTAGATACCACCATTGCCATATCCTCGAAAAATATAACTTACTAAGTTATGAAAGCTTCAGTGATTTGTGCTTTCGAAAATTAATATTCAAATGTCTAAATAACCAGGCACCTGAGCCACTCAGTCGCTTTGTTGAGAGACAGCAATAGAGTCACCAGAAGTTCCTCCAATCAAAATTGTAAAATCCCTTTTTGCAGGACAACTTTCGGACAGTCAGCTTTCTCCTATAGGAGTTGTAAACTCTGGAACTCACTGCCATCAGAAATAAAATCCAGCTCAGAATTCAAGGTGTTCACCTGCAGAA
>JAPTHA010000019.1:14636308-14647190 GCA_029814585.1 Gymnapogon annona | reverse complement strand
CTTGGGATAAATAAAGTACATCCATCTATCTATCTATCTATCTATCTATCTATCTATCTATCTATCTATCTATCTATGACGTGATTTAAATATATTTAAAGAACTGCTTTTAGTCTTAAAAAAAGTCAATAATATATATATAGACACACAAAACAGCCCTTAGGCCCTGTTTGCATGGGGTTAATATGACCCCCTGGTTATTTGTAATAATTGTAGAGATCATCTATGATTTAAATAAATACGACTAAAGACCTACCTCATTTCGCCACACACACACACACACACACACACACACACAGGGGTCCTGCCATAACATTAGTCATAAGTGAATACACGCCTGTGTGTACGATTTCAATTGTTTTGCTACATTTATGTCGTTCATGTTCTTCTTCAGAGCAATTGAGCCTGGGATGGTGCAGGTAAATGTGTTTTGGTTGGACATTCAGGACTCTCACGGCGAGTTGCTCAGTCAGAAGGCAACTTAAATCCATACGAAAACCAGAGACGAGATGGATGAACGGTTGAACCTGCCCTTGACCTCAGAGCTGCAGAGTAGCGTCAGTCAAATTCAATGCAGATACAGTAGGTGGGTTTCATTTACAAATAGATGTCCTGTATGAATACAACTTTAGACTGTAAGTATGTTGGTGCTATTCCTGTCTTCTTTGACTAATGCTAAATCTTTAGTCATAGTACTTAGAACATCTTTTTTTTGGTCTCCCAATGCATGGCAGCATAACTTTGCGTGCCATCAGATACTACTGTATATCTGACATCATCGTTGTCAGGTTCCAAATGAATCAAGGTGACGCTGAACATGTTGTGAACACATTCAGAATCATCACTGCATGGATACACATATATAACTTGTCCGTCTTCTCATCCGAAACAATCTTAATGTCACATTCTATTTCACAAATGCTGACTTAGTCTGATTCTATCCCCTTGTGTTACTCTGTTGTTTGTCCCCGCCGTCTACTGAGGACAATGTCACAAAAGTTCACGCAGTGTTGCTACGACAACCTGCCTCCACGATGCAGAACTACACACACCCGCAGTGGCAATATGTTGCCAAGTGCAAAACTAAGCAAAGTCGAGGAAAACTTACTCAATATAAACAGGAGGGGGGATGGTACAAGAAACTCCTTTTTACGACTGTACTTTGCACACCTGAACGTTTCATCTGAGATTTACATTTTCGTTCGATTGCACATGAACATGTCCGACCAGCTCCTTTTAATTTCACATTGCATTTTTTTTTTTTTGTACTTTGCACTACATCCCCACTTCCTATCACTGGTAGTATCCCCCTGACTGGAGGGTAAACAACCCCGTCTCTCATGGCAGCATGTAGTCAAGTTTGGCAGGTAACTTTTAGCATTTCTTTGCGTTTCCACGGAGGATTCTGCTTTGACCTTGAATTAATGTTGTTGTGGACACTGTACCGTCACTCTTTTGACATACAGGAAGCTGGAGTTCTGAAGTACCCCCGAAAAGGATTAAAAGTTGGCATGACTTTCTGATTGTGGGAGTTCCCCATCCTACAAACATTCACTTCACTTGAGGAAATACTGCAACATATGCTTTGTTTGCATCCTGATTTTATTTATGTATTTATTTATTTATGTATTTATGTATGTATGTATTTATTTATTTATTTATTTTATTTATTTTTCTGTAATTTTAATTTATTGCTTTTACTGTTACATCAATACTGGAAATATGGCCATGGTAAGTAACTCTGTACCAATGCTATCCTTCGCAATTTAAAACGCTATAAATCACATCCAGCAACAAAAAAACCCCAAAAAAACAAAAACAAAAAGAAATCCAGAATGTAAGGAACACAGTTGTTGCTATGGAAACAACACACCGTGTTTCGTGTCACTGATGTGAAAGAGCAGGTCTTCAGAATGATGGACATCTGCCACTTGTAAGTAGATGCGAGTAGATCAATTCTCTGGTGGATCTTGAGTCTGAGCAGGGCTGTGAAGTCAAACCCACTTTATGTTTTAATCTGTCAGATGATGTATAACTTTCAGGCTTTTGTTTGGCCTCTTTATTTTTTTTTTTTTTTTAGAAGCTCCTGCCTGATGCTGCCGGTGGTTTTATCTTTAGGAGACGTTCTTCTCCCATTATCTATCTCATCCTCTGGGAAAATACATAAAAGTTTGGGTACTTTTATGCATGTTTTGAAGATGTTTTGATAATTTGCCAGACCACGTTCCAGTTAAAAACTTAATTTCTCCATCTATATGCTATCACAGCTTTTTTTCCCCCCGCTTGTTCTTGATCTTTTTCTCTTGATTAATAGCTGATAACAGGCTGCTGTAATTTCCTGCAATTATCCAAATATCTGAACCCTCGATAAAATGTTTTTTGACAATGAAAACAAACCAGAGTCTGGCTTTTTTTGAAAATTGTTTGATGCACCCTAGTCCCATTAGAGGTTCAGCTCCTTGGTCCTGAGCTTTGGTACAAGGGAGGTTTGCGGTCAGGAGAAAGTGAACAGTCATGGCAGGTGTGAACGCACACCCCTACACACATCAGCCTTAGCCCTACATATTTACACTACTTGACATACATACACACATTTATACTCCTTATACTCTGTTACCACAAGGTAATGTTGCCGGAGCTGACACTGAGGAATAAAAATTCAAGATTAAAAAAAAAAAAACTCATCTTCCTTCCCTCTGAGCTCTTATTCAAAAACCTTGAGTATAATTAAGGATGACCTACTGTCAGATTAATGAAATCACTGATGTAATCTGATCATAAATTGATGATCACAGCTGGCAATCATGTACGTATCATTCTCATTATATATTTTTCTTTAGTCAGAATCTCTGTCTTGCACTTATGCCGAACGGTATATATAGTAGCTCCCTCTATTAGAGTGATTGTCCATATATTACTATATATAGTCATGTGTGCACTTTATGCTGAAGTTTTTTTTAAATCTCATTATACCTTGTGTAATGACAATAAAGGTTTTCTATTCCATTCTATTCTATAAGCACATTACCCCACTGACTCCAAGAAAATGTCAAGTAATAACCCTCTAGACTTTGAAGATGCATGTTATAAATACATACAATACAATCTAATTTCAATACCAAGGACTGATCTTGGAAATGTCAGTAGATTGTTGCTTTTCTCAACACTGGTTCAGAAATACCTCCATTGATTACTGACTTGAAAACATAGGTGACGAGAGAAAGTGTACCATCCATTTGATTATTTTAGTGATACATGAAGGCTGGGTGTATAATGAAATTGACAATACTATAATTAGACTGGGAAAAAAAAGGAAAGCTTACTAATTAAAAAAAAAATGTTAATGTGGCAGAGGTCTTGCATACCAAGTGATGGTATAAAACTATTATTACTTAGTCTTGTCAAGTCTGAACATAGACTGAGTACCCAAATGTGAGGCGGAGTATATTGATGAGTTAACAAGTCCAGTTTATTAAATGCTTCATCAAAAAAAAAAAAAAAACAGATGACATTCTATAGCTCCATATAATAAGTCCAATGGAAGAGGGTAATCCAGTGTGAGGTCGGGGGCGGTTCATGTCATGATAGTGATCTAACGAGTCCGGGGCGAAGGTACCAATGATGAGCGGGCAGTCGAGGTGGGGGTCAGTCCAGGTTCGACCAAGAAGGGGCAGGTAGAAGAGGCAATCCGGGTCCAGGCAAAAAGGTCAATGAGTACAGTTATCAGTCCGATTTAACCAAAGTACAAAAGGGTGAGAGAAGATCAACGGTCCAAAAAACTAGAGCAAGGTTCAAGCAATCCGGGCATTCAAACAGATAAGTGCGGATAAGTATCTCGGGTGAACGAAAATACGAACTGGCAACGAGAGATAGACTGACAGGGGATTAAATACACAACGAGAAGAGAGACAATGAGACACAGGTTAAACACATCAGAGAGGGGACAGATAATCAGACAAGCAGGAAAGCGGGGACACGGGAAGTATCAACACCAGACCCGATACGAGAGGGAATCTAACAAAATAAAAGAGGAAATGACAAGACAAAAAACTAATGCCTGAGAGCAGATGTGACAAGTCTGAAAATCCAGTCTGACAGGTGCAGTCAGCCACAGTAAGTGTGTGTGTGTGTGTGTGTGTGTTTATGGACAACTGACATTCAGATGAGGGGGGAAAAAAAAGCACAAATGCAATAAGAAAGTCAGCTGAGGGAGAGGAGGAGGGATAACAGATTGTTAATAACATGAAATGAATTTCTGCGAAGTAAATGTGATATTAATTAAGAGCATCAGCCCGTAACTGATTAACAGCATAAACAAATTGGTCCAGAGGAGTCTCACGTCTTCACCGGCATTTCACACACACACACACACGATTCAACAGACGACTCAAAATTTGAGTCTGCCCCAAATCTAGGTCATAAAGACAACAATGCAGTCACGTATCACAGTAACAACTAATGCCAGATGTTCTCTTTTCCAAAATGTAAAGATTATTTGTTGGCCATAATTGATTTTTGTTTGGGAAGTGCATTCACAGTTGGGTACCTAGGGGTGTACGGCAGTGTTCAACTATATATAACCAAACACACACACATGCACACATAACGCTCAAACGGTTCATTATCACAGCAGGAACAGACAGAACCCCAGACAGAAGGAATCCAAAAAGGAAACAAGGACAGTTATGCAAGAGAAGCAGAAAAGACACATCTGACATTAGACAGGGAGGCCAGTGATGGATACCACTGAAATGTGGAGTGGTGGACAAATGTTTGTTAAATGGTATTAAGAATTTTGCATACTTCCATTCTCCAGACCAACATGCTCTCGTCCGCATCTGCTCTGTCCATTGCAGTCAAAAGTGGACTTTTCTTTAAGACAACACACTCAGGGTATGACATGTCCAACCTGTCAAGAACAGACCTATTTTTTAAAATAAAAAATCATCCGTCTGTTACAAACTCAAAATAGCATTTCCATAAATATTTCATAAGGATATTTAAGATTTTAAGGGTGAGTCACAACTTTGTTGGGTTTTTTTTTCACCACGACTGTATATTCATAATGGCATAATGTATATGCATAATGGCAGCTGGATAGTTGTTAAGGCACTGGGCTGGTGCATAGGGGAGCAGGGTTCTATTCCCAGGATGAGCGTCCAGTGTGGGTCCTTTGGCAAGACCCTTTACGCTACTGTAGCCACAAGGTGGTGTGTGTCTCATTGTGCTGGTTAAAGCCCGGTTGTGTCAGGAAGGGCATCCGACATAAAAACTTTTGCCAAATCCAATATTCAGAGAGATTCAGATTTCCTTTATTGCCATTGTACGGACCAATGATCTGGCAACGAAATGTCATACAGTAGCACAGAGAAGAAAAAAAAGAACTGATACACAACAAAATTGAAATTCTTGCACAACATAGACAATATATACAGTATACATGATTGAAGGCCCGGAATTGATAATGATAAAGAGCGGCTGTGATGCGTTGTTCCGGAGCTGAGAGACGTAGTGACTGTCATCAGAGGCCAACGTTGGTATAGCACATTAACTGCTAACCACTAACCGTTATCCTCGCCGCAACAAACCGCTCACAAACCGCTCACAAACCGTAACTCACTCACACGCGTCTCCAGTCCCCCCATCTCCAGTGTCAATTGGATTCGCTGTGGCGATCCCAGAAGGGAAAAAGCTGAAAGGACTCATCACTGTATATGCATAAGGAGTAAAATCGCCAAATGGTGATGATGAACAGGGGTGTGTGATCCATGTGACAGTGGATCTACAGTGGATTCGCATCTACAGCCAACACCACTCATCCAACGTTTACATACTGAGACAATGGCTCAGAAATAGGGGTTGTTTTTTTATTTTTTTATTTTTATTTTGTTACCATACTACACCACCTTTATTTATAAAGCACTTTAAAAACAACTACTGCTGAAAACAAAGTGCTGCACATTAGAAAGATAAAAAAAACAACAAACGACTATAAAACAGAGACACCACACAACGCAAATAAAACAACCCTAAAAACAATACAACTAAATCAAATCTATTTCAATAAGAGCAATAAAAGAAATCAATAAAATCAATTCATTGTTAGTTCAAGTTACTATATTTGGAAAGCAATACCGTGTATGTGAAAGTACATCGTGTTATTAAAAGGACAATATCCCTACAAGAGAAAACAACATAAAAAACAAGTGTGTCTTCTTCCAAACTTTTCCAGGGTGAAGTTGCAAATTGGAGGTTATCATTCTGCGATGACACACGCGTAGCAGAAGGAAGGACAGTGATAGTCCTCCTACTGCATGATGGGAATATTCTTTCTCATTCTAACAGAGCGCTTCCAGCAAATGAGACTGGGTCAAAAGAGTAGGGGCACGACAAGACAAGGACAGGAGGAGTGTGTGTACATCAGGCGGGCCTGACATTTCCCCCTATAAAATATGTAAAAGGCAGTGGTGATGTCAATACGACTGTCGGCAGGTCTGTACACTGGCTTTTGCTGAGATCCACTTGTGAAAAATGGACCCCACAGCCAACAATATATATTATTATATTGTTATTACAGCACTTTCTTCAGACCTTGCACTAGGTGACTAGCGCTAAATGAGATACAGTAGCAGCGTCCAGGTGTAAATTCATGGTCGAGTCGATGTGCTGTTTGTGTTTCTGTGCCTGGTGTTTGGGTATTTTCAGTGTTCGGTTTAATGCTGTTTTTTTTTTTTTTTTCCTGTATGACACATAAAGTAAACAAGCGTCTTTCCAATGGGTAATAAAGTAAAGTAAAAATAAGTAAACGGTCAAAAAAAAAAAATCTTGAGGAAGTTGGTCACGGTAAGTGTGTTTGGAATTAAATCACATGAATACAACAGTGGCTGATAACATGGATGTGCATAAGGACAAGTTTTGGTTGCTCATTTATCATCTTTGTGTCTTTCATTAGGGGAGCACGAGGAACACAATAGAGGCCTAATATGAAGAACAGAAAAGGTTGTTTCTTCTATTATTATTTCCAGTAATTACAGACCAAAGTGGGTTTTGCTTCTATTAATGTACAGGCTTCATGTAAGCTCAATTTCTGTGGAAAAATTGCCTCCACTGTGTCCTTTTTATTAACCCTCTTCTGCAACGGCCTTAACAACCACCTCTACAAACATGAAATTACTTTTTCAGCCTTGAATTGGATATGTACATTTAGACAATTCGGGTAAAATTGCAGGTTACGAGCTTTTCACTCTCTTATTGAGATGTTCAGTGGCTCCATAGTGAACATAAAAAGTACCATTATCTTCTGAAGCAGCCATTCACCAGTCAATCCCAGTGAGTTTGACAAAGAACAGTGGTTGTAGATGCTTGATTTTAGACACTCTCCTTGTTTTTTTTCCCCTCTATTTTATATAAATAGCATTTCAAATCCTTGTACATAAGTAACACACCTTAAGTGGAGAACGACTGCTACCCCGTCATCCATTCTAGACCATCATGAACACATGTGCAAGCTGATTTATTTTAGTATGCGTGTGTGAAATTGACACAAAAATGACCCAAACAGTTTAAACCACATTTTGATGAATTCATATCAAACGTCAGAGCAGCGGCACTGACTCAATTTCCCCACACTAAAATATACATCGATTTGCATCAAAATTGAATCGAAGCATCATAAATTCATTCTGTTGGTACATTCCATTTCAAAACGTCCTACCTCACTTCTTATACAATGGGATTTAAATGTTTTTCCATCAGAAAACATTTTCTTCCAAATATATTTCATTCTTTCTTCGGTCTGTGTTTCTGAAAACTCTTCCGATAAGTGCATTTATAGTCATAAAAGTCTATTCAGAAAAACAAAAAAAACAAAACAAGATACAAGACTCCAAAAAATATTTCTCTGAGCAACGATTGTAGAGAAATTGCCATGGCTTTTATCATTGTGCTATTATTGCACATGCAGTACTAGGAGTTTGGGGTTTGTCACAAAACCCCTTATGCTGCAACAAATTTATTTTATCATCCATGTAATGAGTAACATCCCATATACTTTTCATTCACGATTCTTCTATAAATATACAGGTTTTAGTCAGGAATATGCAGCTGACACTCTTCCATATAGGCATTCTGTGGTATGAAAATGTTATACATTTTATAAATCAATTCCCTTACAGGAGTAATTCCAGTAATTGATCTATTTTTTTCCAGACAACAAAATGCATATTGTGATGGGTATTACTATTTTATGTCTCAAAACACAGCTAGCTGACAGTTATACTATATTAATATGATAGACAATAAAAATGAATATCGATTTTTAGTATCTAATTATCTCATTAAGATCATTAAAACTATCCAATTAAGTACGTCATTGAGAATTCAACAGAGAAAGAATAAGAAACAAGGTAATGGGGCGAGTAATTATAAAGGGTTAAAAAAAGGGGTACGCAAGCTAATTTATTTTAATAGGTCTGATGAAGGACAGAGATGTACTTTTGGGCGATAACAAGGGATTCACTGAACAAAAAAAAATCAACTTAGAAATCTGAGGAATTCAGGTAAAAATGTTTATAAACTGGAGAAAAATCCCCAAAACACAAAAGGAGCACAGGGGAACACGAGGAGCACAAAGGTTACGGCAGAAACAGGAGGTATGAGAGAGAGGGAGTGTGAAATGACAACCTGATGAGGAACAAATGGAAGGCAGGAGGTGTGTGTGGATTGTATGATTACAGAGCAGGGTAAAGGTGTGTATGGGCGGAGACGGGGTCAACAGAGGGAAACTGGGAATGAGAGGAGTGGCTACGAGGGCGGAGAGAGGGAAAGGCACTTCTCAATTCCTTGTGTTTTTTTTGTTTTGTTTTTTTTTTTACTCCTGGACTCAGTGTGTGATTATGACCCCGAATCAACCTCCGCACATGGTCTTGACGGATGTCTGGATTCCCAAAAAGCTCATCAAGGAGGGAGGAACCTTGCCTTAGGATAGGAACACTGGTGTATCTGTAACATAGAGACACACGTACAACCATTGTACTGCATGCATCAAAATCAGAATCTTTTAATGTCACGGTAAACATTGTCAACAACATTTATTGGCATGTGTTGATAGGATTAGTGGATTGACAATTATTACATATAAAATCAAATAATAAAAAATCCATTCTGTTTTATTGCCTTTTTGAAGGGAGATAAAGCCAAAACACTGTGGTTACAAAAACTAAACCAGAATATGCACTGTCTTTATTCCATTCTATTGAGAAATGATCATTTCATGTATGTATGCACTTATTGCATCTTGTTCACCATTGTTTTATGCAATTTCGTGCAAATTTATTTTATTTCTTGTATGATCGTACTCTTTATTTCTGTACTCTTTCACCCCTGTTCATGCAATTCTGTTGAAATGTAGGTCACTTCTTGCACTTTTTATGAATTATTGTGTAATCATATATTATAGTGTTGGAAATTTTTAACTGATGTTCGGCACTTTGGGTGACAGTCCTTGTATGAAAGGTGTTATACAAATATAGTGTATTCTTCTTATTATTATATATTAATGGATGCTGTTGATCACGAGATGTTGCTGGGGTCTTTGCTGTATCCTCCACTCGTACCACTCTTGATTGATAGGTTTACCCCTTTTATTCTCACGTGAATGAAGCCCAGCGTCTTTGCTTTCCTATCAACGTCAGTGTCAACGTGGCTTCAAGTTGGAAATATAGGTCACGTTTTCATCACGTCGGAAAAACAGGTCCAAGAGGGAAATTGATTGTAATCTTAATCCTGATATAATCTTGTGTACTCACAGTGTGTGTGTGTCTGTGTGTGTGTGAGAGAGAGAGCCGACAAAGTGAGAGAAAAACCAGAGAGTTTTAATCCTAAACCAGGACTGAACCATTCAGTATCCATCATAAACCAGCACTATAAACTTAACTGTATGCCACTGCCTAATCCAATCCATATGGCATCAGATTTATTTGCAGGTAAATCAAGGCCCGGGATAAGTATCTGCGGTCTAGATTAATAGAGTGCAGAGGAAAGTAAAAAAAAAAAAAAGAAAAGAAAAAAGAAAATGTTTTAGGACCACACTCCAGAGACCCAAAGCAGAGATATGGATGTGTGAGAGAGAGAGAGAGAGAGAGAGAGACTATATTACAGGGCCACACTTAGAAACCCTCCGTATATTCTGCTCCCAAATGACGCTGTTACACTCCAAATTAAACGAGAGGCGAGCGAGGAAGATGTGTGTGTGTGTGAGGGAGAGAGAAAAACCTCTTAGACTGAATATATAGCCTCCGGTACGACATATTTTGCCCTGGTGTGTGCTATAAAGACAAGCAGCAAAGATAGGTTTAGGAAATTTAAAGCACAATCCTCTGTTGGCTTAATTGTTTTGATGTGTACGGACGGGATTTGAGGTTTGGCGAGTAAGACAATAAAACAGTTAGCGACACATAAGGGTGTACGTCTGGTCGACTCCCGTGTTTGTGTTTCTTACAGTAGGCGGATGGCAGACCCAGATCCATTGCAGGGTTGATATGAGCGTGCATCATTCAAGATGAGGTGTAGAAGAGTTGTTTTTAGTCAAAGTCCAGTAGACTGAGTTAATTTACTGGTGTATTGAAGATTACGTGTAAAGTATGAGAGGAAGTGTCTTCATAGGGAGTTGAGTTGCTGCAGAATATGAAGAAACACTTTCTCCCTTCAGCCCCGATCGAACGATCAAATATAAAGCAAGATGATGCAACACCACTTCACAATGCAGTAGAATAGTGAATCCACCTCTGTTCCAAGCCACTGTCTACTCTATTTATCTATCTATCTATATAGTAGTCCGAGTGTCTATCTCAGACTACCATCTACCATCTGAGACTACCATCTC
>JAPTHA010000019.1:14521157-14532754 GCA_029814585.1 Gymnapogon annona | reverse complement strand
CGCATGTATTTTAATGTTCTAATGTCCTGATTCTGAGATGGTAAATTTCCACTAGTGAGTCTCTCTTAGACTGATGGTATCTCCAGGTACTTGTACAGGAACAAATACAGCCACTTCACTTTCAGCTCCTTGGTCATGGTCAGAGCTGCAGTGGTAAAATAACTTTCCAATGTCAACACCAGTGATTGTGCCCAAGATGAAAACATTACAGTGCACTCTTAAAAGGAAATTACTTAAATGGTTTTTAACACTGTCATCTCTCACTCGTGTAGGGTTCAAGGTACAGCGTGTTCAGATACTGTCAGATGACTGTTTTGATATTCCTCAAGTGACTGTACATCGGCGCACCTCACGCATAACATTTTCAGGACGTCTGAGTGAATATTTTACTAAATTGGCCAGAGAAGAATAAACGACATAACTTAATACTTTTTTTTTTTTTATTTGATCTTTTATTCCACCAGGATGTCCTGTTGAAATCTGTTTTTCAAGGGAGACCTGCTCTAGGGGGCAGCCAGACAAAGACAAAACTATAAAAACATAATGTACATGACACACACTTTGTTCAAGGCTCCTTTATTTTGTACAGTCTGCTTAGAATTATTTTTTTTAATTAGATGGACAGATTGGCTGTTTAACGGCAATTGTTACAGATGTTACAAGAGGCAACTATGGCAAATGACAGGGAGTAATTAGAAAAAGGTCATCTCATTCTTGGAAGTTCTAATGAAAAGTACTAAATCTAGAGCAGTAACTTATTTGAGCAAATGAGGTTCCTAATGTGATGTATTCACACAATACGTGCAGATCAACATGAGTCATGGATGGCTGCTAAGCCTTGAATAAAACAGCAAAATGCATTGGAATGAATGATCGAAATATGTTTTATGTGCTGGAGAGAATGCATTAAAATGAGACAAATCATCTGCATATTGTCAGACCATGCCTTGATGGATAAGAGCATCAGTAATAATAATATAACTAAGTCATACTTGAAACCAAAGCAAAGAGCACATCTGAATCAATCAATCTCCAAACCATTTATAAAGTACTACAAGTACACAAATCAAACATGCTATATATCTTCTTGACACCCTGGCCGTGCATTTTTGATGTCTGTCGGAGACAAAAAGGAGGAGACTAGAATTTTGCAGCTATACTTAGAGGCTGTCCACTACACTGTCCATTCCAAAGGCACTGAATTAAAATAAATAAATAAATAAAAATAAATGAACTGTTTCAATGAAATGTTTCCAGTTAAGACGATTATTTAAAGCACAAAAGCCTAAACTTTTACTTTCCTGGTTCTCACTATAGGCTATAGTTAAATCAGATGTGGTCAGTAATATCTGTGATAAATCAAATGTATTTTTCTGTCTGATAATGTGTGTATTTGGAGTTGATTATTTTTGCTGTTGGTGGTGGTAGTAGCAGTTTGGGTTATTTTAGCGAAGTGGGCTTTTATATAACATAGTAGGGGCGGGATTTAATACGTGTGTGTGAACAAATTACCTCCTCCTTGTTGCAGTGTATGTTATTTAATTTTGGTTCATACATTTATGTATTCTATTGATTACATTTGTCATTGTATCTGACCCTAGGAGTGACCACACAAATGGCAATAAATGTATCTAGAATCTTAAACTTCTCCCCAGTCCTTTTGAACATGTGTTAAACTTGTGAAAGCAAATTGTTGATTTATTTTTTTTTCCCCTTAATTTTACGTTCAAATAAGTCTTCCAATAAAAAATAGAAATAATAATAATAAAACAAATACCGCGTTGCAGAGGCTCTTCTCAGAGACATCCAGCCGCACTCACTACTGCGATATTCTTCAAACTGTCAAAATAAAAGCTACTTCATGTCTTGACTGAGGTTTGTAGTGGAGGACTTGCTGGGTCATGCCGTGCGTGTGATACATGTATGCAGAAGGAAACCGTGGAGTGCCTAAAATAGAAATCAAATCATTTCAACATCACCATGGAAACTGACAGGCAGCCATTATAGCGCGGTTAAAGTGAATGTATTGCGAGTCTCCCGCTGGTCCTTTTAAGTTCTTGAATAGATGTAATTGATTTCTGACATATTTGTACAACCCTAACAGGGGCAGTGCTACGGCGGTCAAGCCTGCTTTGAATACAAGCACACATCAGTTTGTCAATGACGCTCACGGAGAGAAGTGGTCACTTACGGATGTATGAGGCCAGATGTGTCAGTGTGTTTAGCTGTAGGCATATTTTGGGACTTTAATTTAGAATGTGCTTACTATATGCAGTTCTTGCAAGTCTTATGTGTGATAAGAAAGATGTGAGGAAAGCAATTAAAAACAAACAAACAAAAAAAAAGGACTCCACAATAATTCTAGTGAAAGTTTTTCATTTTTTTCATATGTTTTGAAAACGTTTGTCAGTAAAAACCTTACTTGCTACAAGTTATGCATGACGTTATTTATATGTTTACTATAATGGACATTTCTACTACACGCAACAGGTATAGTCTCAGCCAAACAAGTAGGCACACAAGTATATAAGGATGAGGTCTGGGAAATGCAATTTTGAAAAAGTCTAGATTTATTTATTTTTTCTTGGATAAAGTGCAAACACCCTGGTACTACATAGAACCCCTCTGGTAAAATATTTATTGATTTTTTTAAATACATAGAATAGACATAAATCAGACGGTCCTGTTTCATTAGAAGACTATATGTTACATTACATAACTTGAATGCGATCAGTGTGTCTGTTTCATCCTCCTGCATTGTAGCATCTAGAAAAGACTGAACCTGCTTCATCCAATAACCGACGAGTTGATGGTTAAAATCCTGGCGTACGAATGCATTTGAGTGGTGGGTGGAGCGGTTGGATGCACTGTGCTTCTGTCAGCCTGTCCCAGGGCAGCTGTGGTTAAAAATCTAGTCCATCACCACCACCACAGTGTGAATGTGTATGAATGAATAATATGAAGCTCTTTGAGTGCTATGAAAAGTACTATAGGAATCCAATGAACACACACACACACATTTATATATATACATATATATCATTCAGTTCACCATAATATAAAACCTTGGCAGTGAAGCATTTGGGGGATTACATAATATATCGGATCATTAAAAATGCAGCCGAGTTTTAACTGACTGATCGAGTAAAACAAGAAGTCGTGTATTAGCCCCTCCCCCCACACACATTGCATCTGTATTGTTCATCAGTACCACCAGCCACTGCTCTCTAAATCCATCTGAACCTTTGCTTATGATGCGATGCGGAGGTGTGACAGCAAATTCGGTTTCAACCCCGCAGCTCTTCATTGTTTCAGCGTTGTTGACACTGGGGGTCTGCAGAGGAACTACAATCAATGCAGACAAATATCATCTCGCACACAATAGAACGTTAGATGTTTCCCATGCTCCCTCGAGCCGGTCGTGCTCCGCTGCAATGTCTTGCCATATCCTTAAGCCACTGCAGGAGCTATTGATGACAGACACAAACAGAATTCAGGTTTCACGATGAGTACAAAGACGAGTGCGCACTGTGTATCAATGCCCTTAAGGGAAACATCGTACAGAAGCTACCTGCCTCAACTACACGTGTCTTCTGTGTTTGTGTGTCACTGAGGCTGACGAGTGTTCGCCGTGTGTTTTTCTGAGCCGAGTCAGTCGTCTATCTGTTAACATGTACTGACGGCGACTGACATTATTTCTTGAAAGCTGCACATTTCAAAGGTTCGTAAGTTATATAGAGTGACAGAGGGATGAGAATGTACTGTAGATATGGAGTACACTGTGACTGCTTATCTTATCAATCTTTTATCTTCACAAAACCCATACGATGCCTTAGAAAAAGGGTTTTATCTCCCTATATATCACTGAACTTTCACTGTATGTAAACTGAATTGGATTGGAACTGTTCCTTTTAACAAATCAACTTTATAATTTCACCTCACAGGACTATCCTCAATGTGTGTTTATCCTTCTTCTTACATGGTAAAAGCTGTAAACTATGACAGCTTAGTCAATATAGCTTTAATAATATTCTTTTCAATATCATGACCAGATAGAATTTTAATTGAGCCATTAATGCATTCCTGGCCATTTTTTTTGTTTTTTTACACTCTGAATGGCTTACGGAGGAATAGAAAATGATTGGGTCATGGACATATTCAAAAAACATGTTCAAGGTGGACTTAGTTAGAAAAACTTGACATGTTGAGGTGAGGTCAGTCCACCCCGATGCTAGATTGCGGGTCAAAGCGACATTCTCTGTCCACTCGTGTTCCTGACATGAGGTTCTATTTTCTTGAGGGCAGAGGAGACACTCGGCCCTGGAGGTGGTGGACATAAAAGGACTTAATGATGGAATGGAAACACATGGATCACCTCTACGAGAAAGTCAAAGACAGTTTCCTGTCCAGAAGAAGGAGACTGAATTTCGTACATAAATAAGAAGCATCTCTGGTGAGTAGGCTGTTGTTTTTATTTAAATTGTGTGTGTTTTTTGTGAAACTTCTCCCAATTGATATACAATCATGACCGAGGGTTTACAGGAGAGGTTTGGATTGTGTTAACTGAGTTTCTTGCTTTAGTTAGTAATAATGGTATTCACCCTCAATATGCTAAATGTATATAGTATCTCTTTATAAAAGTGATATTAAGAGGTGTTTTAAGTTCCCACTAAAGGCCCAGGTATCAAATGCTCAGTGCGCCACTGAGTGTTCCTATTTGTTGCACTATCTTTCATGTCGTGAAATAATTTGTTTTCTTTTTAATTTACATTTAAAAAAAAATGTAACTCATGCTTGTTGACTCACTATATTCAATGCAGTGTATATTTTAACCTTTAACCTTTATTTTTCTATGTAAGTCCATTGAGAACTGGTTCTCATTTTCAATAATGACCAGGCCAAGAGGCAGCATTGACACCTACACAAACATAGGAACATAAAAACTGACACAATTAAACAACGTGAGTGACATTAAGAATCACAGCAACATCAGTAAAAGAGATAAAACAATGTAGAAACATAAAAAGTAACGATCATTAGAAATTCAGTGGCTGTGACATGTCCGCTAATCGGGGCAGGCGCAGTGGTGTTGGATTTGCGACTGCATTGCAGTTTTGGAGGTGGAGAGGGGAATGAATACGAAGAGTTTCAGAGTTTGCTGGAGGTGGTGGGTTAGGGTTAGGGATGGGAGCTGAGAATAGGAAGGAAGTGCGGCCAAAGGTGCTACAGGCTTTGGGTACAGAGAGGCTGAATAGGCTATGGCTTTGAGATTCTCCACTAGAACCATGTGAAGAACCTCCACGCTGGTAAACAATACATTCAACGCTTCTGTTGCAGAAAGTCAAACAACTCTTTAGTCCCCTATGTAATCCTACTCTGTCGGCCATAGAGACTGACTGGTTGGATGATTATCTTACACTCTTCCTTCCTCTTGCACTGAGGTGAAAAAGTAAAGTGTAAATACGGGATGACCCCCCCCCCCCCCCTCCCCCAAAAGAAACAGGCTTTTTTTTTAAATAATCCAATAAAACCAAGAGTGATGGAAGAAAACTATTTTATTCACAGTAATAGGCACCTTCCAGGCCGGCCATGACTTGGAGGGCAGTTGCTTGGTAACCTAAGGGTTGGCGGTTCAACTCCTGCTCTCTCCTGATCATGTGCCATTGTGTCCTTGGGCAAGACACTTCGCCCACCTTGCCTCCATTGACCCTGTATGAATGTGTGTGAATGATGACCGTGGGATGAAAAGGCGACTTGAATGAATGAACCTTAAAACATGCCATTTAAGTGACGTCCTGTAGATGGCATCCTCCTGTACCCATGCATTCTTCACATATACTGTAGAGATTCCTCATTGACCGCTGCCACATCTCATCTGGGATTTTCCACACGTTGAAGAAACCTGGTTTCAACAGGATAAGATGACATCACACACTGCACTGCGATCATTGGAGGCTGTGCGAGAAGTGTTGGGTAATCATGTGAACTCAAGATTCGGTGAGGTTCCCTGGCCCTCGAGATTGCCAGATTTGTCCGTTTGTGATGTTTTTTTTTTTCTTGTGGGGCTGTCTCAAGAGTAAAGTGTATATGACATCACCAAGAATTCTGAAGGAGTTGAAATGGAGACTTCAGGATGAAATTCACAGTCTGAAATGTTGCAGCGGTCAATGAGGAATCTCAACAGCAGATTTGAAGAATGCATTGGTACAGGAGGACACCGTCATCTTCAGGATGTTTATTTGGAAAAAAAAAAAAAAGAAAATTGCATCATTGTTTCTTATATGGCATGTTTTAAGATTTAAATTACTGTGAATAAAATATTTCTTCCATCACTCTTAGTTTTATTGGATTGTTGAAAAAAAATCCCTTTTTTTGTGTCACCCTGTATTTGCATGTATCTGTACAAGCTGACTCTTTTTATTTATTTATTTATTTCACTTTTTGGACAAACTGCCTATACCGTCTCATAGCATTCTCAAGACGTGAGGTAATTGTCCATCAACAGCACTGGGAAAAAGTAAACAGTAGAAAAAAGAACAAGACATTAATTAAAAAAAATCTAATCTTCAAAATCCAATACTCGAGACTTCAAATGACTTTGCATTTCTCCATTTTGATTCACAGAGATGAGAAACACTCTTACTTTCAGAGCGTTTAAGTTGTGACTATCAGGGTAAAAAACCCAAAGGTTATTCCATTTGGGTTTTTGGTTGACTAAATTAAAGATCTATTCAACTTTATACTTCAGTGTAACTTCTTAATTTGATCTAAAAGGGATCTGCAGCAACTGACTTGACCTTTTCTTTTCTTGAGATCGCAGAAATAACATTTTAGAACTGTACATTACAAATTCACACTAACTCGAACAATTATGCTGTGTGGTTTTTATTTATCCAGTTTATTTTTACTTTTGCAAGGTGTTATCTTTTACTGCACTTAAGAGGAATTCCAGCTCAATTTTCTTTGTCATTATTGTGCAGCCTCCCAACATCAGCGCTAATTTCAAACCTAAGTGAATGAAACACTCAGTGAACGATGAGTAACGCATCACACACACAACAGACAATGCAAGACAAGGACGGCTGAAAATACACAACGAGACACAGATGACAAAAATGTCACAACAGGATGAAATGAGGCAAAAGTTGTGATGAGATGACACGGACATTAAAGTGGTTGGAGTTTTCAGGCAAGGCATTGAAATCCAGTTTGTGCTTTGGAGCGACTAGTCATTCTTTTCACTTCAACAGCTTTTAGTTTTCTTTGAATTTAGAATAATGTGACGACTATTAAACTACCCAAATATTATGCCACGGGGTTCAGTTACTTTTACACCTTGTCCCTTCATAGGTGGTGTATGTGTGTGCAATAGAAGGCTGAGACTGAGCTAGATTCAATACTTGTACTTCTACGTTTTAGCCTGGATTTATTGCAAGTATCTGAGGAAGCCTTTGTATCTGAGTCAAGCCTTTACACTACGATGTAAAGGCTTGACACATGTTGGGTGTCAGCATTGCTACAGACACTCTTTTGTAATCTGTCATGACTTTTGGTGTGGTGTTATTGATGAGAAGTGTCCAAAAATGACACATTCTCACCCTTCTCCTGAAAAGACTCTTACAAAAGAACCTTACAAATTTGAATCTACAGATTCAGTTTACACTTGAGACTTTTTGCACAACAAGCACCTTGTTGCTCCACTGTTATTTTACTGTTATTTTACTAATTTATCTGTTTACATGTATATAAGTATGTTTTTATATTTTTTGTTTGTTGCTTCACATGCCCAAAATTGTCCTTCGGGATAAATAAGGTGTTTTGAATTCAATTTGAAAACTTAAAAAAAAAAAAATCTCTTTAAAAGGTATTACATTTGTTATAGTAGGTCTTAAGTTATGTTGCAATCAACATGTTTACCGTCATATCTCGAAATGTGTCTGTTAAATGTCCAAGCTGCAAAGAAAGTGTTGTTAGTCGACTCGTTCCTACCTGATGAGCCTTGATGACTCAGAAAAGTAGTAATCAAGGTGTTGGAGTAAATACATTTTCTAAATTCACGGGGTCACAAATGTGTGTCAGTATGGCTGTGAAATGGGCTTTAAATTCTGTTCTATGTAAATGTAACCTGTAGGAACCCCTTCCAATCATACCCTACCCTGCTCTTTTTTTTACACACACACCCCGCCCCTCCACCACTATTGCTTCCCACTCTACTGTAGGCTTGCCTTCAAATTTCATAATGAAGCATCTGAAAGAAGCAGCATCACGGATCACATATTTGTGCATCCAGACGCTGCTGTAAGTCTGTGCTTTTCAAATCTGATTGTGATACTGTAACTGGCACAGAGAGCTCTTCCAGATAAAATCATCCACTGCCAAAGAAAAACTGAGACAAGGAAATTCAATGAACTAACTCGCTAGGCTAATGAAGTGATGGGTGGGACTGAAACAAATATTTGGCCCAAGCTTCACGTTGTGTTTTTAGTAAAAAAAAGTTCAAAAGGGAATTCAAGAGGTTAGGAGCTACAACGCGAAGAGGCAGAATACGTTTATGTGGTAAAATGTGCAATGGAATGTGGGATAAGTCTTACGTAAACTTCTCTAGGGGGAGGCACACAGCGAATGCGATACTGGGCTTTCAACAGGGTAAGCTTATAAAGCAGCAGCACTGCTCTCGTATTATACCTTTAATGATCACTAACCGGGTCGGGATACTCTCATTCATCATGGATTTATTTTGAAGGCTCAGCTGCTGAATACAGTGCACGCTGCATCTCCGCCAAGATTTGGGCCACGTTTTATACTCAGTCGGTGTATTATAGTATGGAAGCTTAGCTGGAGACTCCACAAAGGGAGAATTGGCAGGGGGGTGTATTTGTCTGCCTGTAGAACAATGTGTCTCATCACAAACAAACGTACACTCACCAATTGTCCCTGTTTTTAAGGATAAGGCGTGTTTATCGCTCACAAACCGACAGCATTGTTTCTGCTGGTTTAGTTCATTATCCACACATCATATTCAGGACTTGATGAGAAGAAAATTAACAAATGAGCTGTAAGGGTGCCATAATAGGATTTGAGGATCAGGTCTGTCTCGTATCTGGAGGCGATGCAGCCAATGAAAGGCCCACTTTGACACTGGGAGTTTCTCCGTCATGCTTGGAGTTTGAGAACTCTTGAGTCAAACTTGTGTGCTCTTGTTCTTCCAGGATGGGGTCGTTCTAATAAGACGCTGGATCAATTGAAGAAAATCCTGGGGGCAGAGCTTAGTCTGTGCCACATGTGCCACAATTTTAACTAAAGGGACTCGACTCTAGAAATGTGTCATTTCCGGGAAACGAGTCGCAACTGGCAAATGCTTTGAGTGGTGGATTATGAGAGGGGTGAGAATCTGATGGGTTGTTTACACCATGTTTTGGTCTGATCTGCTATTGATTCCTTATCAGTTAACTACAAATGGAGGCCTCAGTGCAACATGTTAAACCTTTCCATATTCACTTTTTTTTCCTAGAAAATTGTCATGTGTTTGCAGTCGCCCTGTCAACTCACAGCAAGTTTATTTTTTTTAGTTTTTTGGGTAATTGGGCCAATAGCCCATGACAGGAATAGACTCGAGTGACCCCCCTATGACCTTAGTGACAATAAAGCAGGTTGCCAAAATGATTGCATGAATGAACATATTAATTTATTTACAATTTGGGTTAGGATAAAACAAAACTTTGAAAAAAAAAAATCCATGTTTTTAGACTGAAGGAGACAATTTTGAAACATGTTGTTGATAAATCAGTTAAACTGAATTAGTTGATGGTGGGTGGTAGAGCAGGTTGTCTGGTAACCGAAGGGTTGGTGGTTCGATTTCCACTCTCTCCTGATCTTGTGTCCTTGGGCAAGACACTTCACCCATGTTGCCCATCATTGTATGAATGTGTGTGAATGATGACCCTGCGATGAACTGGCGACTTGTCTAGGATCCCCCCGCCCGCCTTCGCCCTGAGTAGCTGGGATAGGCTCCAGTGACCCCCATGACCCTTGCAAAGGATGCAGCCGGTTTGGAAGGTGAATGAATGAATGAATCAGTTGAAACATGACTGCATTGTACAGTACGTTCAACCTTTGAACTGGTCCTGATTGACACTCACTCTTCACAATACCATATGACATACCGTACCATAGAGTCAGTAGAGTCAGTTCACTCTTACTTACATGAAGGTGTGTTCCACTATCATAATGGCTTTTACTGATATCTTGGCTTCGATACTATTGCTCTATATTACATTCTCTATACTGCATTTCTCTATATTTTATTATGGTAAAAAATATTTAGATTTGTTATTCAACTAAAAATAGTTGAATAACAAAGCTAAAGATTGCACTTTGTAGTAATAACGACTAGCTATGCAGCAGTGCAAATTTTGGTTTATTACTCACAGTTCACGGCACAGTATAGTTATTAAATTTGCACAAACACTTATTTCTAAACATTGAATTGACGAAAATCAGTCAGTCTCTACAGAGAATGGTTTCATATCTTTGTCCATGAAGGCATCCACTGCTTTTGTAAATGATTTATGTTTTTCAGAGCTGTTGGAAAGTAGCAGCAATAGTTGGCTGAGTTCTCTGCAGACTGGAATCTGTCCGAGCTGTCAGTGTTGTCGGATGACGGACACATAAAATGTCATCATGTAGCCGATAGCGCTCAACAATATACACTCTGTGATACATTTTGCTGTTTTTCCGTTGTCAGCATATGTTTGGGTTAAATCCAAAGTGTTCCCACACAGCAGACTTAAATGTTACTGGTGCATCCTCAAATTCCACTCTACATCCACAACTCACCATACATCTGTAACCCTTTAATATTGGTTGGCTCACCCAGGGCTGTCGGAAAGGCGGCTTACAATTATGTTTGTGATATTAAGGAGGTGTGTTCTGTTGTCTCCTGTGCTAATAAATAACCCAAAACGGCAGGATAGTTCAACAACTTTATTTGCCACAATGCTCTTCGCGTGCGCTCCCCAAAAAACTCAATTTGTCCTGTTTGTCACACTCAAATGTGTTGTACATAAAACAGGTGGGAACCAACATTATGGAACATCATCCAAGGCAGAAGGAAATGTAAATAATATAATATAATTAGACAAATGATGAATAAAATATGCAAATCACAACAAAAATAGTCAAATAATAAACTAAATTAATGTTATGCAAATGAATACCACAAATCTAATGCTACACATCCATTAACAACACGGGAATGGGTAGAGTTTGACCTTTTACTATGTCCTGTCCTACAAGCACCACTGACCAATCATACATTTGCAGCAGAGAGAAGAGCTTAGCAAACGTTCCCCTCTGGAATGAAATGCGGAAGGGGTGCGTTATAATATACTGTAAACACATACAGTAAATATGCAGTAAATAATAACATCGTCTTGGACACAGTGCACAGACGACTGAGACTGACTTACTCAGTCTTACTAAGTTAATTTTCACAAGGCTTATACTATAAACCTGTACAAGCCCAACAGTACCATGAATGGTTTGACAACTTCCCAAATCACCACCCACCCCCATCCCCCCACACACCCCCACACACC
>JAPTHA010000019.1:14398263-14408363 GCA_029814585.1 Gymnapogon annona | reverse complement strand
TTATTAAAGGTTCTTTTTGCATGTGTTGGTAAATGAGTCTGATACAGCTGATGTGTGTAAAGGATGACACTCATTTCTACCTCACACAGCTGACCTTTGCAAACATAATGATTACTTCATGACCCAGACTATGTTTAACACGCCATTATCCAGAAGAAAATCTGTAAATTGTGTAAGAAACCAGCCTATAAATAATTCATACCTTTTTCTGTATACATTTTGTGTAATCACAAATCATGTTTTGAAATGAAATGGGGAAATAAATGAATAAGGAGTGGTGTTTGTCAGTTGTACTAAACAGCCTGATTTTAATAGATAAAAGGTGGACTCGGTCGAACGTGGGCGGAGACTCAAACAATGGAAAGTGTCCTTTCTCAAAGTGGAAGTAGATGCCATTTAATCTATGTCTAATTTTAGTACTTCCAGTTATCATTTCCATAACACTAATCATGTCAAGGCTGGATTTGAATATTAACTTAATGCTACCACACACTAAACAGAGCAGCCTTGAGTTTCATGCACATCTGTCCCAGTCTATGGAATTAATCATTAGATGTTGAAATATGACATTAAAAAGGATAAAGTACATCACAAATGTAAGGATTATTTATCTGGTAGATTTTTTTTGGTATGTTTTTGTAACCAGATGAATGGTCCTGATATATGGCAAATATAATGCTTTCAAATAAAAAAAAAAAAAATACAACAATTGATATAGATTTTAAATTTGAGGAAGCATTATCCTGAATAAGTTTTTTTTTTTTTTGTATTGTTGCAACATGACCTCTTGAGTTGGAAAGTAAGCAGTTGAAAATTAAGCTCAACTGTAATGACAACATCAATGACATCAAACTGTGCTTGAGAAGCAACAAAATCCTAACAAGTAAAATATAAATAATACACACACACACACACACACACACAGAGATCTGTATCACTGTAGAAAATACATTGATAAGATTAGAAGAATAAAACATACGTGTGTGTGTGTGTGTGTGTGTGTGTGTGTGTGTGTGTGTGCGCGCATTTCGTATTCCCACATTAAATGAATTCTGACTTTAGAAAATCAAAATCCCTGGAAATTGCCTTTCACTGAAACCAAAGCAGCAATGTGTGTAATTGAAACATACAGCCTTTACCTGTGTCATTTTTGCACAAAAAAAAAGGTAAAAGGTGTCTTTTAAGAGGTGCAATTAATCCAAAAATGTGTCTGAGTGTGAGCGACATTCTGAAGGTGTTATGTCTCAGGTGCTCATTCCATAAAGAGCAGCCTCATACAGTCTAACCCTTCAGTTTGACTGTACGGGAATGAGCTGTAATCTGTCAAAGTGTACTTCATTAGTGTCACTGTCATATAAAATGTACCTTTTTTTTTTTTTTTTTCAAACTGGATTAGTTTGAGGTGGGGGAGCTCAACAGCATCCACTTTACAGATCCCCAGAGCGTGTCACATCACAGTCTGATTAAATATAGCAATTTTACCACTTAAAAGAAAGCTACTGCGGACTCTTTCATGACTGAATATGTGAATCCACGTTCATTTTCAGTCAATTTTTGCTTCCTGTTGACGCAGATATGAGCAGATGAAAAGTCGTTAGCGCTGTCTCAAACTGCTATACCCGGTGTCTAATTTGTAATATTTATGTTTTGCACTAACAAATACAGAAGAATGACAGAAGAGCTTATTGCTACAATGAGAAGTAATGAGATGTAATTTGCTGTTGCACTACGACATAAATCACTTAAAGCCCTGCAGTCATATTCACTCCAAAGGTGCTCTGCAGTGGACCAGCCTTGGCACTAATCGATGTCTCTCTTTCTCCCCGCTCTGTCGGCTTATGTTGTTTGTAATCCACCTTATTGCTGATATATTTTTATTTTATTTTATTTTTTTTATATTCAGGATTGTGGTTTTGCATTTCTTTTCATAATTCAGTGTTTTTTTTTTCAGCAAGTGCAGATGCTGTGATTTTCAGATATCCTTGACATATTTTCAGCTTAGTTTTACCAGACAAACAAAGATAAAAAATTCTCATTCATGCAAATTACAAAAAAAAAAAAAAAAAAGTTTCTGAGCACTTTTCCAAGAAAATATGACACATAAAATCAAGGCTGACACATGAATGACACATTCAGTAGTGAAGTACATAAAAATATTTTTAAATAAGTCAAGAAATCCATTCTTTCATTCATCTTCTGAACCTGCTTTTATCATTTGCAGGATACAAAAAATTCAATTCAATTAAAAAAAATAAATACATAAACACCAGAAGAGGTGTGTCAACCCAATACAGGGAGCTACAGTATAAATGTTGAAGATGTTGCAAAACAACAAAATTAAATTGCAGCTAAGAAAGGTGCTCTCCGTTGCGCATTTACCCTTGCTTGTTATTGCTAATGAATGAACCCTACTGCTGATGTAGCTGTTAGCAGGACTGCGATTCCGGCCCAGTATTCCCAACAGTGAGTGCTTTACTGGAGTCCATTGCCCTGATGTTGCATCAGTGCAGAACAACACTGAAAATAAACTCCTTCAGAAAAGCCTAGCATGAATAAAACAGGATGAAGACTCCGTATCAGTGTTCATGTTCTGTTTGTTTTAGTGCCTTCTCCATTATTAACATGAAAGTCAGCCAACAGCTCCAGCGAAATCAGGTCTGATTGGTCTCAGATGGATGAGAGTTGCTCATTGGCTGCAGGATACGTGGCTTTTGTATTAGACCCATCCAATAATTTTGTTCACGCAGCCCAGATATTATCGCCAGCGTTGTTTGTTTAGTAAAATAATCTGACTTTTCGGCTGAACATCAAGAAAATTAGCACGTTAATTGTGATACAGGCGTTAATTTTGTGATTCATATGCAAAAGAATCAATAAAAAATAAGTTCAGTTGCGAGTGTTGATTG
This sequence comes from Gymnapogon annona, assembly GCA_029814585.1. NCBI lineage: Eukaryota > Metazoa > Chordata > Actinopteri > Kurtiformes > Apogonidae > Gymnapogon > Gymnapogon annona. The sequence goes on along the minus strand of JAPTHA010000019.1, from coordinate 14,405,457 downwards.
ATGTTGAAGTATTTTTTAAAAATTTTTTTAAGTGTAACATTGTCAATGCTCCAATAGAGTGACATTCTCCTTAGAAATACTGAGCCAATACATGTTTTCCAAGACTCAGTCTGGACTCATTTGCTTTAATTGGATCCTCTAATAAGCTCCTTTTGTACATTTTTTTGCTCCACTAATTAGGTTTTCAGGCCGATACAAGACTTTTAGTCTGCCGTGTGGGCTTTGATTGACCAAAATACATTATGAATTTCACGTTTAAGTGTATGTTTTCAAGGTTGAGTGCCTCCTTTGGAAAGTTTCCGCTGTTAAATGAACAATTTGTGATGACCAAGTATAATTTTAGCGGGCACTGAAGATTTTACAGCAGGACTCTTTGCCTACGAAGAACAACGTGTGGGGGGTAAAGAAGCTGTGCGTCCAGCTTGATGAAAAACAGTATTGAGTTGCATTATGGGAAGTGCACTGTTCAGCGTCAGCTCCCTGCCGCTCCAGTGTTGTCCATCAGAAAGGTGAAATGCAACTCGTACTAGAGCAGAAGGATTGTTAAGGCTGTTACTCTCAGAGGAACCTATGTTCTCCAGAGGTCGAGATTAGCGCCGTAGATGCTCTATTGTCTACTGGAGGTTTCACTCATTCCACCTGCCATTTGTACAGTACGTTAATAAACTCTGACTTTGCTATCTCACCCTCTCTATTGACCTGGCTTTCTGTCTTTATCTATTCCTCCAGAGAAATTTATTAGGAAGTCAACATCATTAGGCACCTTGACTCGTGTGCTGCTTGGCTTTAATGTTTAATTTCACACCAAACGAGGGGAGGAGGAGGAGGTGGAAGGACGGAGCAAAGAGCGTATGAGATCACGGGGCGGATATGTTTGTTAATTTTATGAGTGCGTGGGTGTGTGTGGTGTCATAAGAATCCAAACTGGAAATTCTTCATGGCCATTCTTCCCTTTAGCAGCGGCAGCAGCAGCGCCATATTCATATAATCATTGCCAATGTATTACTTACACTAATTATCTTCACCGGTGCGTTGAGTCATAAGTTCTTGAATCTTCTTCCATGTCAGTATTCCACTTTTCTCTGTAAAGTGCATGTGGAGACACTAAAACCTACCCATACTGTATTGGCTGAGTTAACAATTGTCCATTCATTCATTCATCTCCCAAATCGGTTTTATCCTTTGCAGCGTCACAGGGGTCAGTGGAGCGTATACCCAGCTATCCAAAGCATAAATCTATGTGTAGTCATGCACAAAAAGAAGGCCTCATCTGAAGATGAGACACATTTGGAGGCCAGTGTGCTCAATGATGATGTAATCAATATTCATTCATTGCAAATAATACCCCCTACCCTCTAACACAAACATGGCCATTTTGCTTGTGATGCTGTATTGGACATTAGATCTAAATATCAAGGGCTTGGTGTCTGTGCATGCGTGTGTGTATGTGTGTGTGTGTGTATGTGCGCGTGTGTGTGTCAGCACATTGTAGACAGCAACACCTCAGCATCTTAAGATACACAGGGCCTGTCAATAACTCATCACTCCTTTCATTAAGCGTATTGGCAGCCGGTCAAACGGGCTGTGTGTGTCCTCTGCTCCTGCTTGTTCAATCGTTCTTTGACTGAGCTGTTTTTTTTTTTTTTTTTCTGGTTTGTTCAAGGCCCATTTCACCGATAATCTGCAACGTGCTCACGTGTGTGACGTTGTAATGTGTGACGTGTGACGTTGTAAATTGCAGTACTTTGAACGGCCACATGAAGAGACTAAACACACACGTTTGTATTTTCTGTATGTTTTCGCTACGGTCACTTGGAGTGTAGACTGTACAACTTACTATACCATTATTTTGCAGCTTCTGTTTGTTAGATAAAACTCAATTTGTTTAGATCGAGTTTTCAACAGGTGCTTGACAGAATGTATGAAGACACGGCATGCACTTTCCTTCGGACACAAGAATGAAATGTCAGCATTTTAGTGGCCAAAAATCAAGCACTCTGTGACCTCAAGAAACACCATTTTAGCCACAACTCAATGTGTTATACTCTTTTGTGGTTTTTTTTTTTTTTTTTACACGGACTGTGTAGTTCACCATTTTTCAGTTGTGTAGAGATGACCTCCCCCCAATACAATAGATGAGTTATGCATATGTACATTATAAAGAAAATAATAAAAAAGAGAAACACATCACTTCTATATAAATAGTACTTCCTGCTAAGAATACTGCAACATAATTTAAAACATTTATGAGAATAATTCACTCTTCCATTTGTGTAAGTCATAAATATCAGCCCATAATTTGCTTGTAATTTAGTTTGTTACTTACTAGTGAGCGAAATGAGGGACTGCTTTTGAGAAAACACCACTACACAAACAAAAATCATCTTATTGGCTAGTGATAATTTTGTCTCAGTCATATTTAACCTCTTAACTGTACTGAAATGAAAGCAATTATCCTGCATCCAAACCTGTATCGCTGGGTCAATTTTCTGTAGCCTGAAAACAAAAAGGAGGAACAAACAATTAATCTCAATCTCATATCCATTCAGACTAGAGTTATAATGCGCTGACACTGTAGCTTTAGTTATCATAGCCATCACCATTTATTAAGTATAGGTGTAAGTGGCGTTTACTTTAAGTCAATAGGTTAATAGTTGTTATTTTCACTGCCATCGTCAGCTTCGACCTTCCTTATTGCCACTTCTTATCTGAATATGGTCATCTCTGTCTCCAAAAACAAATATGTTGATAACACGATTTTTAAAACGGCACTGCAAACCCAAAAAGTTGTAGCCGAGATAGCTGCATCCTGTCTGTGCTCTTTAACGGCATGTTTGTTCCAGACCCTGTACATCGTTAATTGACTATGTACGTCCCTGTTTGAATTGGAACAGCCCACACAAGTGGAAACGTAAGGGATTGTAGCAAAGAAGCACAGACCGCAAGTCCACGCTGACAGATAAAAGCAAACGTGATGGATAACATGCAGTGGTGTATGTGTGTGTGTCCAGAGGGGTAGTGCCGATGAGGAGGTGGTGGTATATTAAGAGACAATTGGTGAGCATGTCAACTCTGCGGAAGAGGCGGGGGTGGAGACCGAGCTGAAAACAATGAAATAATGGTAGATAAATAATGATCCGCAGGGGCCATCGACAGAAGAAAGACACACTGTGGCGCTCAGAAATGTAAATATATTGTAGCGCTGTGAGAAGTGTAGTCCTGGGACCTTTAAGAGAACTCAAACTAGAGCCCACTGGGCATAACTGTTATGTAGAACAGTCATTTTAGTATTGTTTTCCTCTTTATTTATCTCTTCCTCCTCATGCAGTGACAAGGCCTTTTGCATGCGACGCCAGCGTATTATCCTCAGGAGTCCTAACTAAGCCGCTCGGGTCATCGTGCATTGTCTCAAAAAATTCACAGTCCAAACACGAGACGAGTTTTTCCTCATCTGTGAAAAGCTGACACTTCCCTCCGAGCCTCAAGGTTTTTCTCCGACGGCAGAAATATGTTGACGCCACAGGGGAAAAAAAAAAAAAAAAAAAAAGCAGATGGACAGACGCTGCTACTGCTGCGGCGGCGTCTCAGGGAATGTCACTGAGGTAGAGAGAAGACGAGCTAAAGGTAAAAAAAAAAAAAAAAAAAAAGGATACATGGGGATGGATGGCATTGATTAAAGCAGGAGATACGGAGGGAAAACCAAGCAGTGGAGGAGTGGAATAATAAGCTAGGGACATCAAAAAAACAGGAAGAAGGAATGTGAAATCAGCCCAACGACGTCTCATCAAACTGCACAGTGAGCAATCAAACCTAATATGCCACGTGGATGAATTTCATTTCTTTTGTTTAGCTTCCCTACAGCACGTTTTCCATACGTTACAATCAGTATTTGCAATTATATCTGCGCGCGCCTTTCCTACAGATACAGCATACCTTCCTCTGTGCTTGGTCCCACAGGGTTTAGAGACATGCTAACATGGGGTTAAAAACCTTCACAGGAATAGACACATTTACATAAGCTCATGCAGTGGCTCGATACACCCCAGCCAATTAGACAGCTCATGGATTTATTAAGCCTTATTTAGCAAAAACAAATACTTGCTGATTGTGCTAGCATGTCAATGTACACATCACACCCCCTTTTCAGTTTTTTTTTTGTTTTTGTTTTTTGTTTTTTTTTTGTGGAAACTAAAAGCTAGCAAGTAGTTCAGGAACCACGTAAGCAGGGCTCCTTGTCTGTGGGAATCTGAAAATGAGCCGCGGAACGGATGGTATAGATAACAGCTGTGCAATTCATTGTTATGTTCAATAGGGAAAGTCGTCGACTGATTTTTTTATTCATGCGTCTTTTATGTTGATGCGTGTGCTCTCGTTGCCTCTCTCCCATGCGCTGCCTCTTTCGAGTTTTCCCAAGTGTGAATGGAGATTATATGCTTCCGACAGTTAATGTACCTCATCAGTAATTCTATATGGGTCTGAATGTATAGAGCAGAGGGAGTGGGAGAAGGTGAGAGAGAGAAAGAGAGATAACTGGGCAAAAACAACCGAACTGGGCCACCCACAGTATTCTGAGCCCCCAACGTCTTAAGTCCTTTTACTGGTAGTACGCCTGTGATGTAATATTTTCGTGTTATTTTTCGCTACCTTTGTCTTGGGTGTTCAGCGCTCCCTTCGTTCCAGCGTTGCCGCCGTAACATCAGATGAGTCAGAGTATGAAAAAAAAAACAATACAAAACAGGGCCACAAAGCAGGAGAAGGAGTCAAAATGTGCAGCCTTAAATTGGCACCAAGTGCCTCAGTGCGCTCTTGTAAAAAAAATTTTACGCATCTTTATGCTTGAATGAACAAACAAATCTGCATATACTTACTTCCCACGCACAGTAAGGTGATACACTGAAAAAGAATCCAGTCTTATCCAAGTCTGCGGAGGAAAATAATGCTACAGCAGGAGAGACTGGAATCAATACCTCAGACTTGTAAACAACTGAAACCATAAAAAAAAAAGATATGATAAATTGAATTATGAACATGACATTTTCACATGAATAGATGCCTATTCCGCTACATTAATGTTAAGCTAACAAGTGACTGTGATATAATTCCTCTTGTAAGTGAAGCTTCACACAGCATTTTCACACTTGTGTTCCCTGATGGTATCAACTCATCTGGTCCTGGCTGGGCCTTTATTGTTCTGTAAACATTACCGTTGCATGAGATCTAGGACAATCAGTTTATTGATCAGAATTGGCAGAGCGTCACTACATTCATGTCATCATTCTGCAACATGGGATTCAAATCTAACTTGATGCAAAATGTCAGAAGATGATGTATTACAATTGACCACGGGTTTAAAACCAAAGCAGCTCATGTCTACTTTCACCTCAACACGCATTGGAAATGTAGCGCCCCCTAGATCAAACCAAGTTGCGCAACGTTGACTCTCGTCAAACCGATACTGGCAGTAATGTGTACAGAGTGGTTACATTTGGTTCCACTTCTTTTAGGGTATGTTTTTTAAAAAATGCGGCTTTATTACAAAATGAAATGAAAAAGTTATTACATTTTGGACGTTTATTACAAAATACACCGTTATTACAAAATGCAGCTCAACACTGTGAAACATCTAAGCCAAACTAGGCGCACTGGGCTGCAAACCGCAGGAGAACATTCACAGTTCTCATATTGTTGCTCCAATGTGTCTTCAGCGAGATCAAGATGCTAACTAATTAAAGGAAGACGGTCTGGTTTCCTGCGAGTGAAGCGTTCTCCATACGCTGCTAATGTTTCGACGCAAGCTGACACAGTTTGCAGATTGGCGTTATGCAAAACACGTCGGGCTACACAAGCAATTTAGTTCAGTCTCGAGGAGTTGAACACATTGTTATATCAGTTTGTGGCTGGATCACGATGTCCCCCAAGAGTTCATTTGAAATCGAACCAAGAGTGTCTCTTCTACAGTGTACGATGTAGTGAAAACCTGCTTTGTCAATGGAAGTGACGTATTTCTTAAATAAATAAATTTAACAACAGCAACAGAAATGAAGCAAAATCAGTGTTTCATTCAGATTTTCTGCCGTTGGTTGTCAATGTTGATGAAGAGTTCTGTCTAAAGCTCAGCCAGACATTTTCCTGCAACCCAACATTTTTGACCAGTCTCGATTTTACCAACAGCAGATGGATACAGCTCATACCAATTTATACTCGCCTTCAAGACCACTTGAAAGTAATGTGAAGCATCCCCTTCCCTTGTAGCCGGGTGTATTTTGTATGACGAACAGAAGGTGTGTTTTACTACCATTTGAAATCTGGGTGTTCATAGAGGAGAGGTGGCTGGAAGAAGACTCCAAGTCATAATGCAAGAGATAGACAAAAGAGTTGGGAGGAAAAAAACAAAAGGCCAGACGTGAGGTGCGTGAGAAAATGCACCCCCTCCCCCCACCCCACCCCCCCACGCACAGCTGGGCCCGCCATCATGTCGAGCTGTCACATGGGAACCAGCTAGAAATACTACTTCACTCTGTCTCCTCCAAACAGAAAATAGGCCACATCCTGTAACATACAACCACTGAATGGCACTATTTCACAGGAAAACATAAGACGCTATATAGGCCACAGAACACAGGTTCAAAAAGAATTATTCAGCGTATGGTAACACGGAACCAATGCAACAATATTTAACCTGTTAGAGTAAAATGTGTGCCGTTAACAATGCGTTTGTCACACACTTACATTGACACGGATCATGCGTTGATTGTGGATGTGTTATATTGAATGGATAATATAGGGGCTGCTACAAAGTAAAAGTTTTCAGCAGTTTTTAATACAACAACATCTGAACAGTAACAAAACAACAACAACAAAAAATAAAAGAATTGAAAAAAAAACCAACATAAAAAGTAAGGAGCAAAACATGTTTCTACCAAAAGGACAAATAAAAAGTAAATAAATAATAAAAAGAGGACATCAACCCTAGGCGGCCTAGTGGTTGACAACAAGACCTGTGTGAGTCAGTACCGGCAAAGAAAGTGGCAGTGATAAAAGTAAGAAGTACCATCATTTTCTTCACCATTGGACTCGGCTGTAAAAGAAGATAAAGGGGTTTGATGCAAGTTTCACTATGAGGCTTATTAAGGCATACATTTATGTAATGAATGTTACTACAGCATTTGTTGTCTACCATGTGATGCGTATATA
>JAPTHA010000019.1:13326418-13338576 GCA_029814585.1 Gymnapogon annona | reverse complement strand
GAAGGAAACAGAAAAAATACTAAATGATAGAAACCAGTATTGGTGGACCCTCAAGGCCAGCAAGGCCTTCTCTGCTGGCCTAAACATAATCAGGAATATATATATATTTTAAATTTTTTTCCACAAATGTGTATTCAATTATTCCCCATAGTCTATACTCTTCATTTCCTGGCTGGTTAGCTCAGTTGGTAAGACACTTTGCTGGCAGTTGCTTCTCCCTTTGACCTGTGCACTCCAGCTAATACCAGAATTCCGATGTAAGCATTTTTGGTGTGTTAGTCAAAGAGATGACATGAGAAAAGTGACAAGGACAGGGGAGAAAAAGTTGGGTCTCTGGGTTTAAATGGCTCTTCAAAGCGAATCAAAATACAAATAATTGGACAATCAAAATAAAGTACATCACAGAGACGTGTCTATTTTAGATCTGAGAAGCTATTGAAGTGTCTGTGTCAAAATGACCAGTAACATCATCTTTGTATACAAACTCTGCACAGACACTACACTACACATCAAAGTGTCCAGATTTCACACACAAGTTCATGGGGAAAAGTAAAAAAAAAATTCATGAAGAAAACCAGTTCTTTGGTCAACCCAAAAACTGAAATGGGCCAAATTGGCCCTTAACATAATACAAGGGTTAAATACAAAGTGCTGAGTTGTCAACATCAAAAAGCCATTAACTGTCCGTGAAGAGCACTTTGTCCATATTCCTGTCTTACCATTGTAATGCTGTGTCTCTAATGTTATTAAGTCATTATATTACATGCCTCGACAGCTGTGAGAAAACAGACAGTATTGAAAAAGATGATAATGACACGTCTAATTACCGGCGCCATATGTCCTCCCAGAGTCATCTTTGGAGGGGTTGAGAGAGAGAGAGAGAGAGAGAGAAAGCAAAGGGATTGATAAGAGAAACGTGACAAATGATGGGTCTGATTCAAAATGACAGGTTATTTCTAGTGATGATTGGAGGTCCGCAGAGAGCAAGTGATGGATTTGAATACGACTGAAAAGTGACCTCAGCGTGCAGTGACAACAGAGGGCGGCCCGTCAGTGTAATTGTCATCACAAAAAGTGACTCAGTGCACTCATTATGATGTGTCAAAGTGGACCGTTGATACATAAACTGTATCAGGGCTTTCACATCTGAGCAGGCTTCATTAGTCAAATAAACAGCATCGTAATCAGTTTGTTTAATGAAGTGGACTTCGGCCTTTTCACTAACTTTTGTGCTTGGTGTTTCTTTTTCTCACCACTGCCGTCATGTCTGCCTCCAAGACATTAGGTTTTTTGCTTGTCACTTCCTGTTTTATTTTGATAGGTTTCCCCTTGTATCTTGTCTGGAGTCTTTACTTTTGTTTCTCCTCCACTTTCCACTCACCTGTCTCCACCCTAATGTTTTTCACCTGTGTCTCATTCTCTCCCCTCCTCTTGTGTATTTAAACTCCCTGATCCCCTGTCTTCTGATGCTAGTTTGTATTTGCTTGTCCACATTGATACTTACCCGCGTTGACTTCGAGTCTGGCTGCCTAGTTTTTTGACTTTTGCTTGCTTGTCTGGTATTTTTTATCTTGCCTTGCCCTCGCCCGTGCTTTTGAATTTGCTACTGCTTTTTTTGGATCGCTAAAGACCGCTTGCCTGGACTACGGTTATTGCCTCTACCTACGGATACCATCATCCCGCGGACTGATTACCCTGGGACCCGGACCCTGGACCAATCTTGGTCACGTACCCCGCCAGCCCTTCGGTACCTCTGCCGCGCTTCTCCACCTCTTAACATGGACCCTGGATTACCCTTATCGGAGTCTTGGCAGTAATAATTACTGCGTTCATTATCCTCGATGTGAATTCATTTCACGAGTAAACTGTGTATCATTTTGCAAATTGATCCGGATTACTACTCTGCTTTTGAATCCTCACGACTGTGGGTTTGGTCCTCGTCAACTGCACAATACCAAGAACTGGAAAAGTTTAAATTTTGGAGATAAATGTGTTAGTTGATTTGAGTTGATTATTGTCATTATCAAGAAGATATTGGTTTCTGCACATTAATACAATAGATTTATGAATTTTCCACTAGATAGAACCTGTAACGTGTAGATCTATATCTCTGACATGAAAATTATTTTGGTGTGAAAACTCATTCTCTCACAAATTCTCCAATTTTGAATTCTGACCTCAGATTGTATCTTTGAAACTTAATCCAACATGCATTTTTGGATTTGACTTTCCTTTTGTCAGTGACTCACACGTGGAAGCATTTCACTACTTTTGTCCTGGGAGCGTTTTACTCATAGACTGGTGTTATTTGGCTTCTGTATTAATTCAGAGTAGTGTCCTCCGGTGGATTTATCACCAAATATTCATTTCAACTCAGTGGACACATGGAAGTGTCTCCACACTGGAATGAATGCAGCGACCTTTACAATGAAATAAATCTTAAATGAGTGTCTTGTGAGATTTTGAGTCTTTTAAAAAAATATCAGCCTAGTTTGGATTGGTTACCTATGGTACTATAAATAGACACCAGTACAGAAGTGATTTCAATTGGTCTGGATTCCTTATTTTTCCAAGTGCTCATGTTTATCTGACTGTGGTCTATTTATCTTTCTAGATTTTCTTACCATTGCAACAATACTGGGAACTGGAATCCTAGGTGAGCATTCACTTTCTTTAACTTGACTTTACATCGACTCTTACAAATATTTGGTTGGAAATTGATGGATTAGTTGGTTTGGTAAATGAGCACACAATATACTGTATTGGAAGTGCCATGAATATACAAACACAAGAACATAAATGTCACACATGACATTTGTTTACATATTTCATAAGATAGACACAAAAAGAAAATCCCCTTGTACCTGTCGGCAGTATTAATGAAAAGGAGCAGAAATAACAAACATATTTTCTGTCCTGTGTATATGTACAATGGTCATTTCATACAAAACTGTGAAATCACACCCTTAATGCAGTATCTGCCTTCATGTACTGCTGCAGTTACATAAATAATACAAGTTCTTACCACGACAAAATAACTCGGGGAAAATAACAGACTTGGATAAAAATATCTATAGTGAAGTCCCTAATGTCCTGAAAGTCAGACACCATACATATATACCCATATCTGATCAATATTGGCTGATTTGATTTGAACTTTTGTTAAGATTAAGCTGAAAAGCTCATGGTCATGAACTGGATTTAACAAGAACACTTGATGATAAAATATACTAAAAACCTGTGCTAGTTCAGTCTCTTTCCACCTTATGACACCGAAGTTATTGAACTGGATTTGAATCGTACAGAAGAATCTGATGACATTGAGCTCAACTGTGAAGCAAGAACTTCTGAAAATTGTATAACTCCTTTCACCAAGCTTTATTTTTAACATTAGTTCATTTGGGTATAATCAAGGCTTTGTCCATCTCTAAGCTTTCATTGGCGGAGCAAATTTTACTGTGGTTTATGAAGTGTAGTTAACACCAGAGAGTTTTGTAGAGGCTGGAATTACATGGAACATTAGATTTAACTGCTCTGTTTTCAGCAGGGTCTTCATGTAGTTCTACAAAGGTGGAACCCTTCCAAATTAATACTTGTTCAATCACTTAAATCTCATATTGAAATCAGCACCAATCATTAAATTTTATGACAAATCTGAAGTAGAATGGAAAGGAGTGACTTCAAAAGAAATAGGCCAGTGAAGACAAAGACAGACAGGTGATGCAATCAATAGGACTGCACTGAATCTGTTCAATTTAAAGACACAGTTTGTAAAATGAAGGGGGAGAAATGGGCTGAACCTTGTCATGAACTTATGCTGTTGCCTTTATTCCAGAAATAATGTGTGAATTTAGTCTGTTGTATGTTTTCTCATGTTCTAGGTCTTCCTGTTACAATAGCCCATGCTGGACTTTTACCTTTCCTGGTTTCCTTTCTTGTCGGATTCTTTGTCCAGGTAAGTTATAGCCTTGAGAGCCTGTTTGTTATTCCAAAAGATTGGGGTTGTGTGGATAAAAAAATACATGCGAGCACACGTGAATAAGTATTAAATAAGCAGGATGGCCTTTACACTATTAAAAGAACTACAACTGTACCAACAACAAGGCCTCTGTGCTCCATTACCTCAAATATTCATTCAGTTTCTGAACTACTTTATCCTTGAGAGGGTCATGGGGGTGCTGGAGCCAAACTCTGCTACCAATGCGTTAAGGCAGGTTTTACCTAAGAGCGTGGCCAGTTCAAGTGCTAAGATATATAAATAGCAGTCATTCACTCTTACAGGAATGTTAGATTTACCACTAAAGCTTTTAAGGTGCATATCTCTGGATGATAGCTGGAAGTTGGAGTCCAAGGAGAGTTAATCAAACATGGACACAATAATCACATGTACTATAGTTGCTTCCTCCTTAAACTATTACCTTGACATGGTGTTGGAGTATGACAACCCTAACTGATGTTGCTTGGGGTATTTTGGCCCTGGTAGGGTCTCCCATGGGACCTACCAGGGTCAAAATACTCTCAGGTACATGGAGACCTGCCATTGCATGGCAGATTGGTCCTAGATGAAGAGTGGTTTCAGAAGACCCTACATGCTAAGAAATACCAAGTACCACCAGGATTCAGTTTAATGGAGAAAATCACATGATGGATTTCATCAAATTAACTGAAAAACCCCTGCGAGCCTCTGTAGAAGAACAAAACAGTCTCTCAGTGATGGATGTAAAAACCTGACATCAGCATTTGAGAGAGACTTGGGTTGTAGGTTAGTGGAGGAGAAACGGGTGGAGATTGTAGCCAATAATGGAAAATACATCAGGGAAGTTAAAGGGAAATTTTACACTGTACAAAATGTTGCACGGGTATTTTCAGGCACAGCAAAGACTTAACAGAACATACTTTATGACAAATAACTCTTTTTGCAAATGTCAGAACAACATCTGAACACTGATTCATTGCATCTAAGAAGGAACAGAGATGTCCCCAAAATTGTGCTTAGTGGGAGACGAGACACAAATTCAAAACATAATGAATGGTAACTTCTCAGTGATCATGGCGGGCATCATCATGACCACCAGAGCAATACTTAAACATGACCTCATATGAGCTTATGCTCAACAGGCTCAATAAAAGAAATGAGACTGGTATCAATTTGGGAACTTTTCTGGACTCATATCATGAGAATAGTTCACAGCATGAACATCTCCCCTTACAGTAGAGAGTCTAGGATGTTAATGTAACATTCAGGATTAATGTTCCCTCTTAGCTATGATATTTTGATGCATTTTATTCTCATTACATTATACAAGTGGTGATACCTGTATTTTGAGCAACAATGATCGTCTCATACTGTGACTCGACACTGTTATCCCATCATTTTAATTTGTGTGTTATTTGTATGCATTTTAAGATTTCTGCAAGTATGTTCAGGTTGTTATTAACCCTAGCCAAACTGAATCTAAATGTCAAATACTATGCACTGAGTGTTTAGGTTAAGTGAACTAAACATCGTGGCATAAATGGACAACATTTATGCCACGAGATGCTGAAAATGCATCAGTATAGCACACTGAATGATTTAAGAACAGGGACGACAGTGCAATTTACTGAGATCAGTCTGCACCATTTTGTCATAGTTCTCACTTGCTGTAGTTTGGGCCACTCCCCTTCCCATTCCCTCAGGAGATAATCCGTTAATTCTGTCCAGCTGTTCCAAGCTGCACGGCTGCTCTGCATCAGCCATCAGTGTTTGATAAAGGAGCCGGTTTGGCCATTGGGCAGCGTGGGCTCATCACTTCAGTTTAGTTGGTGGCTGTGCTGTTCAGTTTCTGTTCTGTTCCTGTGCACCTTTTTGCTACAAGCTGTTACAACCATGTGGACTTTGGTTTGGACTCTCATTGCCATGTTGTGAGGGTTTGCGTTTCTGCTCTGTTTCATGTTTGTGGTGATTGTTCCATGTTGTATGTTTTCAGCAGATAAATGTTCTATATTCCTTTTCACTTCTGTGCGCTAGAGCTTGTTAATCTGTCCCTGTTACACTTATTTTTTTGGAAGCAGAAACTCCAGTGATATGGGTTTAAAAAGCCAGTATTTGAGGATTTAGGGATGAAGAGGGCTGCATATGAAGCATACGGACCTGTCATTGAAGGCTATTCCCTCTGACAGAAGCTGGAATCCCCAGCCATTTAACCAGGCTACCAATTAAGATTTGCAAATTGCAGCACTCCAGTGTGTCGTTCATGAGCTCACCTCAGGATATCTGCATTACATTTTGACAGGTAACCCCCCAATTTCCTCACTCAGACTCCACACCTGTCACTGTCCACAGCACGGGGCTTTACAGGAACAAAAGCACACATTGGGGTTCATCTGACTGGGAGGAAAAGGTTTCACATAGGTGCATAAAGAGACTCTTCCAACCCTCCATGTTGTCCCTGTTATTTGTCAGCTGTTTTTTGTTTTAACTTGAAGATCACGCCATAACTGTTTATGTAATAAGATGTTTAAATGCTGTATGAAAGGGAATGTTTTGCCAATATTCCTACTTAGGCCAGCAGAGAAGGCCTTGCTGGCCTTCTCTGCTGGCCTAAACGAAATCAGGAATGTTGTTTTACTTTATTTTTTTCACAAATGCATAAATTATTCCCCATAGTCTATACTCTTCATTTCATAGCTTTCCTAAGTTGGTTGCTCAGCTTCCAGCCCCAGGTTGGGATTTGGAGGGCTGGCATTTATGTTAGAGTTTTTCTCCAATGATTGTTCAGCTACAGTATAACTCCCAACTGGATAGCTCAGTTGGTTAAGCACTGGGCTGGTGCATAGGAGCTACTGGGTTCGATCCCTGGTAAGAGCCAAATCAAATAAGTGAATTGGGTTTGCTGTAGCGACCTTAGAAGGGAAAAAATCTGAAAGAAATCATCATTATTCAGCTATTGTTGCCACGGTCAGAAATCTGCCTTTCGGCCTTCAGAAGGAACAGTGCTGCTGCAAGGTAGCTTAAAATGAATAATGGCAAACAAGCAATCAGCGTCAAATTGGCTTCACTGTGGCCAACTAGGTTTACAGCATCAGTGCGTGTACTTCTTTTGATTGGACATGCGGAAGAGAGGTGGAGCTGTGCAGAGCAGACCTGAGCGAACATGTCAGTGATAAACAGGAAATAAGGAAATTGGTCATTTGTGTAGCCCGACAAGTTATTTTAGTTTTTTCAACCCTCAGTGGCTAAAGGAGGCGAAGATATCGATTTGGTTGCAGATTTAGTTACAATACTATTCTCTAGAAAAACCTTTAAGAAAAGCTAGACACTGTAAAGAGAGGCCGGCCGACCCCGACGTTGGCAAGAATGACTCAGCAGGGAAAAGGATTATCCGCCACTTTAAAGTTGCTAACTACGAACGGTACCCCTGGCTAGCGGGCTCCAAGAAGTAAGTTAATATTAGGATGAAAAATATATTAACAAAATATAACTATTTGTTTATTTCCTAGTGAATAGTTCGTCTGTATCATGTTTCTGTGACGCTGCTTTGGGTGCGACTTGATTGATTTGATTTGACAGTGCACTCTACCCTGTTTTGTGAATAAACGTGTTAAAGCTCATACTGTTGGTGGAGTGAATAAAACTGAGACTAATATAACTGTTGTACTTGACTTTATGTTAAGGTGATTCAACGCCCAGTCGTACTGTTTTGGTCTAAATGCATAATGTATAGAGCCATCGCATCACATTTATGGTTTTAAGAGGTGGATTAAGTTGGGTAGGGCATCACTGCAGGCGTAGGTCTGAAATGCATGGCCCACCACTGAATTATAGCATTAAAGGTTTCTCACTACTATGTTGGCATTTTGATATTTACAGTACTAATCTCGATGTACCTGATCGTATTCTGTTTTATTAAACAGTATCTGTTTCTTCTCATTGAAGATATAAACTTGAGTCTCCATCTCTACCTGTAAATAGGATCGTATGTCACACCAAACTGACCTTTTCAGAAAATACTGTAGACCCGTCAAAAGAACATCTCATTAGGTGCTTTAAGAATATTTATTTTGTCAATGAATACTTTGTATGAGTGACATCTACACTGCTGTACCCATTATACTGGATAGAATCGCACTAAAGAACACACAAGTATCCCTTTCCTTGTACTTCTCCTGCAGGCCTTGCTCATCTATCTGTTTGTGGAGCTTCTTCAGAGATGTCAGGTGGTGCAGTTGGAAACTCTAAAGGTAAGATGTAACAGTCAGTGAATGGCAACTCGGGCCCATCGCAAGCAACATTTAAGGGACTGAAAACTGCACATTTTATTTTGGGAAGTAACTACCTTGTTAAACTTATACGAATTGCTGTATACGTTTAAGGTTGACACAATGAACTGGCAACTTGTATGAAGCACTGAAGTGTGTTTTGTGTATGTCCCGTTTCAATTGGAGCGAAAATATCATTTTAACTGTAACTTTAGTGACTATTATGTTGTGCTGTTTGTAGACGGGGGTTGCAGAGTGTATCGTGATGGATTCTGTGGGTGTGGAGGATTCACCCTGTACAGAGGAAGACGACGATGAGGAGAATGAGAATGCAGAAGCAGGTAAGAACCCGTTTATTGATTCAAGATATGGCGGTGGCTCGGTTCTGTGTTGCATTGTTACTCTAAAGTCCGAACATCAAGACAAAGTCATGTTCCAGATTATACTTAAAACTACCAGAACCACCATCGAATAACACTTGTGCATCCACAAACTTTATCACTCATGATTTAAAGTATAAAATGTATCCGTGTTATGAATAATCAAGTTTTCAAATCTTCAACCAAAAAGTCACAGCTGGTTATTTTGACAGTTGTGCTGTGCCAGCTGATGTTCTCATATGAGGTTAGTGGACACTCTGCCAGGGCAACTTCATTCTTGGAGATAGTCAGAATGTGATGTTTGAGTTTTTTGTGTATTCATGCAGCACATATCATGGCACTCTTGTGCAACTGAAAAAAAAATGTTGCTTTTTCTGCCTGCATGTCTTACAGATACAGGCTTACTGCCGTCAGATGGAGCAGCTTTGCAGATCCAAGCAGAGAACCTGCAGCCAAACCTTCACCTGCTCGGCCGACTCTTCCTGTCCCGACCCATGAGTCATGCCTTCAACTGTATACTTCTCTTCCAGTTGTAAGTACTACAACATGAGCTTGCGTTTTAACACACAGATCCTAAGTTCTGTGCCCTCCAACACATTAAGTGCAAGACATACTCACATTTGTCCACATTACCATGTTAGAGGAAACGTTTTGGTCATTTTGTTGATTTTGTGCTTTAGTGTTCTTTGATGGAGTATGGCGATAAAGCGATCAGCATGTCTGTCAGTTTGTGATCAGTGAGGGTTCATCAGTTACCCAAGCCCAACTGGAAAACCTTCCAGGTATTTCAGTAAATAAATATTTCCTATGGACTGTAAGGGTGAGATCATATGTATACCAGCATATTGTTTTCTGGACAATTGAAGAGTATAAAATCTGTTCAGCGGTTTATTTTGTCACCACCAAAGTTGTCTATGTTAAAGTAGCATACTTTCTAGTTTTGTTATGGCATCTTTTTGTCACCATTTCATCACCTTTTCAATATTTTCCCAGTCAACCTTTTAAGAAACTGTTTGTCCTCTGCACTCAAAGTAAACTCAAAGAAAATAGGCCAGTGTCAGTCAAATCCTGGGGAATGACGAGTCCTCTGATGGCTTCTTTTAAATGCTTATTTTGTTGATTTTTTTTTATTTTTTTTAAATCCGTGTTGCACTTCAAATATAAAAAATCATCTAGTCACTCATTCCTGTGTAGTGTTGCTCGAAAAGGATTTAACGTTAACTGTACATGCCAAGGTTTTGAGAAATATGGTCTTTTCATCAAGTTCTGGACCAAAACAAACTCGGACAGAGCAAATACCTTGTGTGAAAAGTGTCCTAGAGATTCAGACATATCACCATCTTCAACTGCACAGTTTTAAGATAGTGAATTGTAAGCCTGAGCCATTTACTGGTAAAAGATGATTGTTGCTGCAGCATCTACTGTTCAGCCACCCACTTACAATCCGTTTTGTGCCCAAAGAGTGTTAAAGAAATCCTGCACAGCTGTGGCTGATTTTCAGTTTTATGCAAACTCATTATGTGTTAATATTTTGCATCCAACCATTCAGATGCAACTGAACTTTTTTGTACTTAAAAGTTACATTTGTCATCATTTGTAGGTTTTTGTGTTTTACTGGTCCAGATACAATTGAACACTATGTGGCCCATGAAAAGGACTGTGACTCCATCAAGTTTCCCTCAAGAAACTAAATGCAACAGAACAATAACTAATTTGGAACCTAACAAACTGCACAAATGCCAAGATGAAAGGCACGAAACAAAAATGGGCTCTTTTAAGTGTTTGGGAAAAGTTTTTTTTTGGGATGGTAGGATGGATAGTATAGAAAACCAAGTGAGGGTGTTCACATCTGGGCAGTACACTGAACACCAACGGAACTGGGATTCTCCAGCTCCTTTAAAGCCTATTTGCAGCCATGTAAGTTGAAACAGTGCAGGTGCCCTTGATAACCACCATTGACCTGCAGACAAGATCCTAAATCAAAAGGACAAACAATTGTGAGCTAAACTGTACCTGTAAAACTACCACAGTTTAAATCTAACCCTGTTGTACAAATTGTCTATGTACAGCATGTAATATTTGCAGAAATGGCTGTAAGTGTATTTGTGTGTCGTGGATGCAGACCACCGGGACGGGCTTTCTGTGTTGGCGGTGAAAGGTCTTGTTATCAGTATGTCAGCAGCTCTGTAGCACCTGGAGAATCAATAGTTCCCACATTGTGTTCAAGGGGGTTTAGTGGTCGATCAATGCTGAGCCGCACACATACACAACCCTTGATCTTTATATATACTGTCCTACATGGTATAGAGCTGTGGCGTGGTGCATTACCACACATTTATATTGTATGCGGCTTGTGGGAGGACGAACTGGCAACCAGTTCATGAATTCACAATAAATGTCTTAATATTATACAGTACATACAGAATGTTCCTCTTTTTATATCCTCGCAGGAGAAAGGTATTTGGCATATAGAACACTGTAAAAAAGACGGAGAATAGAAGCTTTGTAAGTGAGGTTAACATATGGCTCTCTGCGAATCAGGCAGATCACTTATTTCTGCTTTTGTTTTGTTTTCTGTTGCCTCTGACCCCGATATTGTGGATTGAGTGTTGTCTTGTGGTGTATGAGAGTAACTGTAATATTGTCTAACGAAATCTGAATAAAAGATAAATACAGAATATTCCTGTATTTATGCCTTTTCACACTGATTTTTAAAGATTCAGTGTCTTTAATTGTATCTAGAGGTGAAATTTCAGATCATTAAAAATCACAAAATGCCTCACCTCATTAGAGCTGAGGTTGTTTAGTCCATTCTCTCCGTCTTTATTTCGAGGTTCACACAGAGATGTTACAGCACACATGCTAAAAAAATGTTAAAAGGCAGAAGAACTTTGTTGTGAACTACTATAGCCACCTTCCTCTGCCAGTCCATAACTACAGTATAAGATCGCTGGTATTAGTTCTTAAAGGCTTATTTTGGCTGATCTTGTCCTTCAGTGTTTACGCCCAATTTGGCCAAAGCAAATAGTCTATGTACTGTCCACACAAATACAGATATTTTTTCTAAATTGGAACACAAAAGAAACCACTTACTTTTACAACAACTTGGACAAACTACTAATTCCAGTTGACTTTAGAAAGGGTGAACCTTCAGATCATGAAGTATAGCAACAAAGACCAGTTAAATTACAGACATAATGGGAAGTTTGAGGTCTTTTCTGTGTCTTCCACCACGATACCAGTTCATGTTTCTGCTGAGTTTCACACCAATAACACTTATATAGCTACTGGAAAATTTGGAGCATTATCAAGAAGATGGGATTTTTTTAAATAGTAAATGGATTGCATTTATATAGCACTTTTCTACGCATTTATGTCACTCAAAGCGCTTTACGTTGGCCTCACATTCACACACCAGCAGGCGGCTGCTGCCATGCAGGGTGGTGCCAGGCTCTCAGGGACACTTCGATGTGTGGAGAGTCGGAGCCAGGATTCGAACCGCCGACCCTTCGGCCATTGGACAAAATGTTTACATTT
>JAPTHA010000019.1:13241131-13252139 GCA_029814585.1 Gymnapogon annona | reverse complement strand
AAAAAAAAGGACACTATATTTCAATCTGATTTTATTAACCTAAAATACTTATCCTTATCTTCCAAAAACAAATCCGGGGAAGTTCTTACAGTAATTCTCAAAACATTGAATACATAGTCTACTTACATGAGCAGTCCAAATAAAACCAGCTGTTGCACACTTAATGGAAAGTAAACAGCAGCTTAATACTCTTTGCTGCTGCTTTTAACGGTTAATTGGAATTTGCCCGATTAAAGGTATCTTTATGCTCATTATGCGCTGCATTATTCCCTAACTCGTTCATTAATTTCTTTTTCCAAACCACTTATTTCTCAGGAGGATTGCAGGGATGCCGCAGCCTATCCCAGCTACCAACAGGCAAATGCAGTGTTGCCAGTTCACATCATAGGGATGACGTAAAAGAGAAGAACAGCCATTTTCTTTCACATTGACACCCATGGGCATTTTCAGGGGTGTATATCTAGTATATTGTATTTATAACAGTCAGTTATGGAGGGTGAGAAATCTCCAGGGTTCCACAATGAACATACATTGTGGTAATTACTATGTTCAGTTGCGTCATATTTACATTCTGCACAGATAGAATGGGTCACCACAATCTGAGGAACACTGTTCTGTGATCTGCTAGTGTTGAAGTTTGAGTGACAGGAGAAAATAAGTAGTCCATATTTAGCTTAGCCCTATAACACAGTGCTGATATAAGTGACATTATAGTTACTGATACTGATTTTATGTTTATTACATCTCATCTCTGCTTAAACAACAGCCGCAATTGTCTCATCAAAAACAGGAGTAGTAAGTTTAGAGCTCGTTGCATCACCTTGACAAGAGAGTGTGGTTGTCGTCACGAGGCTGCTTGGGGATCAGTCAGTGACCCAGGAGACACAGAATCACTCTGTGGCCCAGATAGCAGAAGAGTGGATGTTGTTCTCTGGCATGTTGGCTCAGAGATATTTATCTACGCCTGGACCCTGTGTCTCTAGTGAGGGAGAGGTGTATTATCCATGGAGACAAGTGTCAGCAAGTGGGTTGTTGTGAGGTTAGATCGAGAGCGGGTAAACAAAATAACAGAAACCACCAGGGAGACGACTCCCAATCACAATCACAGTCCGGTCCTAAGTGATGCCGTTTAGGAATGAGAAAGAAACTGCTTATAAAAATGGTTCAAGTACAGAAGATGGTGGTGGCAAGAACAATAGAGTTATATAACGGTGAGATTTTAGCTCTTTTATTATCCTAATTGTGGAGTCTCGTTATACTGGTCAGGCTGTACTGAGCCGTCGCTAACACTGCAGACACACTGTGTTCTAAATTAGGCCTCTTATTAAATCATATGCAGCTGTTGGGCTGCTTTCACTTCCAATTTCCAACAGCTCCGTAATGCAAACATTTCAGCATGTTTCTTTGTGGTTACTGTGTGTTTGTGGACGTACATACACTGCTGCCGTTCACTGTGGTGAAGGAGTCAAAAAGAAACAGGATCACATAGTCAGTTTGTTTTCGTTCACTAAAAAAAAAGTTAGCAGTGGCTCAGATTCTGATCTCCTAACACGTTACTGAAATGGACAAAGCATTAAGAACCATGCTAGTTTCGTAGTATGATGGCAATGTACAAGATTGTAGAGAAAGCATGTCAGTGTTCCTGTGTTGCATTGTGCAGGTGTTATTGCCTGCCAGACATCAGTCCACATTACCTGTCTCAAATGACGTCTATAGACGTCAATGGCAGGCAATGAGTTAAGTGGAAACTAACTTATAGCCAACTGTCATTGTTGAATCATCAGATAAATAGACACTAAAATTATTACCAAGGGCCAGAGTGCATTTAAGTAACATAATGAAGTCTTCTATTTCTCTACTACACAAGGGAAAATAAAATAAATAATGACGAAAACAAAACAAACAGAAAACCAAAGTGGCTTCACCATTAGTCCTGTAGTCCCTACAATACCAACAATGGATTGGATTAATCGATGATTTGCTTCATGCAGTGACTTTTCTGGCCACATTGTTTCTTGTAATATGTAAATTGTGAATGTGTTTATCCAGCCAGATACAGCCTATAGCATAATTAAATAAAGTGTATATTTGCATGATATTCTGTCTTTGGTTCATGTTCAAGCCTGTATTAAACTACATATTGCATTGAAAGTGTAAAAACTAATTTGATTTAAAAAATGGTTAAAAAGCAAAAGTGTAGAACTAATGGCTTTAACAAACAGTGTTGTTCTCACATGTGAGGTTTTCTTATAGATTACAGGGTTTTATTACCTGAATTCCATTTGGATCTTGGAATAAATGGCCTCCAATGGACAGGAGGTGTCAATTACTTTTACACTATATGTATTTAATCCTACTGTATTATTAATTAGAATGCTACCATTATGTCCATGACAAATAAATAAATAAATAAGGTTTACTCTAGAGCTACAAACTTTTAAATAAGATAATTTCCTTTACTGTCCAATTAAAACTATCCAAAGAGAACCAGGGTCTCATAACCTGATGTGACAGGTGATGTTTAAACCTGAAAGAGTAACACACTGACTCTGAACACAACAGCTGATGTGATCTAAACAACCCATAATATGATGCCAAGTATGCACCACGGTGTTTGGTTTACATTCAGACCTGCAGCCTCAGTTGAGTCACATATCACTCAAAGCCAGTACTCAGATCCCAGATGAGAGCAGTCTGCCGGAGGACCAGCATGCACTGCAAAACCCTCCTCCACCTCCGCACTGCAGTGGCGCTGTGGAGCTGTTGGCTGCAGCCAGGACGCCCTGTGTTGACAGTGTGGGAGAACGTGGGGGATGGTAGAGGAGAAGGGAATCTCTGTCTCTGCATTTCTCTCCCCTCACCCCCTCCCGTGCTCTTCCTCTCCCCTTGTGACTGCTGCCATTGGCAAACTGGCCTTACAGTAAATCTTAAGGCGAGTCACAGCCGAACGGCAGAGGAAGGGGGAGGGGGGACCACGCAGGCCATCACTCATCGCCATAAGCAAATTGCGACACCACGGTCGCACGTGTGCAGGCTGTTCCCACATCATGACGTGTTACAGGACAACATTGGCAAAATATTGACGAGAGTGAGGGAGGCCCTGTTTGTACAGCACGAAATCAATATCTCTAAGTAATTCACGTTTGCCTTCAGTTATCTAGATGTACATTATTCATTAACCCCTTCACAACTCAAATGCAGGTTGGTGAAACATGCAGCGACGATGCAATTAAAATAAAATTAGACTATCAATCTATGTTGAGGCATCACTTACTGTCACAATAAATTTAACTGTGTATTTATCATGATACATCCATTAATAGCACAGAGTAGCTATCACAGTTGAGACAGCATTACATAACAGACAAGTTCTAAAGATTGTGGACATGTTCAAGTACGTGAAAGCCACAATCAAGAGTGGGAAGTAACTGCGAAAAAATACTTTATACCGTGCATTGACATGGCATTCAGGCATCTTTGCTTTACTTTGGAACGGCGTGATGCCTTGGCTCGGACACAAGTGTTGGGTTTAGGGTTAGGTCCTTTGTCTGAATGTGAACATCTTGAGGAAATCTGTTCAAATTTAGCAAAAGCTTTCACTTAGACTTAAACACCAACACATTAGATTTCTGTACCAACACTACAAAACGTGTTTAAAAACCAACTCTAGTTGGAGATTATTAGGCACGAACGCTGACCAAATTTGACTGATCTTACAACCCCTATCATGTTATACTCAGATTGTTTGCGTTGCACAGAAACCACAAGTAGAAATGTCCTTTAGGAACCTAACTTTTCCTTCTATACTTGTTTCAGGTCTCCTACTGAAATAATTAACTTGAATCACTACTACTTCTACACAAACATCAGTACCTCTACTGGATTAAAGAAAATGTGCTCTTGTGTCCCGTCCCCAAGTCACACAGGGAAACTACTGAACAAGTTAGAGCAGTGAAAGGACTCCTTTAAAACTTCTTTGGAAGCAAGAAGGCACTCTAATGAGCAGCCCTCACTGAATCATGTATTTTGCTCAGACTGCAGGTCTGTGACCAACAGCAGCAATCTTTGAATTTTATGGTACTTGTACATAGCAGAAAGGAGACAAAGTTGCTATGGCTGCGGCTTTGCAGGTGAAAATGGGGCTCAGTGCTATTTTAAGCTTCTGTCTGTGACCTAACAGTTTGGCGCTATTTTCAGAAAGTAGCAAAAAAGAAATTCAGGCAGTGGGGGATGGGATGATTTAGGGCAACACTGCTACTTAGTATTGTCTCTCACCTCAGCTTGATTCACAAATGACAAACAGATTCTCACTTACATTGGTGCCACAGACAGGGTCAGTGTGTAGGAGAAGAACAAACACTGGCAAAAAACTATTAGAATTGCAACACATTGGGGACCGAATCTGGTTAAATAATGAAAGTCCTGCAGTCATTTTTTAAAATTCTGTTTCCGGATATTTAATATTGACCTGTGTGATGTACAATCCACAACAACAAAACAATAACAAAAGTTAAATGATGGAGGTTTTGAAGTAACACAATTAACAACAGGGTCATGAGTGTGTTTTATTTGAGTTATTTTGCTAAACCTGGTGGTGGTTGGTGAAGTTTGTCAGAAATAAACATACCGTACATAGAGTTGTGCAACATTGTTTGGAAATATACTTATGTGTAGATTATTTTGATATTTGTCTGTCCAATAGAAGGAACTATTTTGACTTACAGTACATGAATCACATCATCACTGTAGCAGCAAAATCAAAGCACATCACAAATCTCTTTCCATGATTCTGATCTGTAGTTATGACAGCATCTATCCTTATGTTACATTAAAACCTGCACGTACACAACCCTAGCTCTTTAATGAGTATGAAAATCAAGAAAAGTTGGAAGGTTTAACAAAAAATAGTCAGCCACGTAATTATGCAGCAAATGCATGGACAAATATTAATTTTGACAACACTGAAGATGAAAATATAACATCATATAGTAAAGACAGACCACAGGCTTAGTATTTTAAGCTCGCTGCATCAAAGGAATCCATAACAGATGAGGATGAAGACAGAACCGAGACAGTGAGTTATGATGCAATGCACAGCAACTGACATGGTCTGCTATTGTTTTGATTGAAGTGCTTAGCAGCACAAAAAAAACCCCCAAAAACACAACATAGACTTTAATCATATTTAGTAAACCGGTTGAACGGCACTGGTCATTGTCATACTGTTTTAGATTAAAATTGATGCAAGTGAAGTATCCCTCTTGTAAATTGCAACTGTCCGATTACCTCACACAATTTTTCTGTTCTACAAAAACATTGTACTGACGATACTCAACATGAATTTGCTGAATTTAATAGGTTATTTTTCTTCATTGGTTACTAATGTTGTGACACACTGTAGGTAATTTCTTTTAGACATTTATTATTACAATATACTGAATTTTGACTCAATACAAAACAAGCAGAACCAAATGTGTGCAGTACTGTCAGATAAAGTGACCACAAACAAGACCAACACAAAGCCCATTCTGACTGCGGTTCTTACTGCCCCTGGTATCTGGGACTGGCAGACTGCATTGGCAGACCGAGCTCTGCCTCACATGGTTTCTGTGAGGTCAGTGAGGCCAACAGTCTGAAGCTAACAGATGGTAGCATGCAGGCCTTGCCAGCGTGCCTCACTTGACGGACTGTTAAAGTAGCTCAAGGCAGCTCGTGTCCATCCGAATGCAGCAGCTCAGAGCTGTCCCATGAATCAGCTACGCTCCTCTTTGTGCAGCTACGCTGCCTCGTATACAATTGTTTTGAAGGTCCTAGCCTGTTATCCATGTCAGGAACAGCTGCTTGTTCATGCTGCATTCTACTGATTGTATCAGCTCAACTCGCCTCCACATGGCAAAGAGTGTTTTTGTGTTTCTGTGATGACAGAGGGGACAATCCTGTAATAGCAGGTTTTGTTTTGGTGTGGCAATGGCCATGGGTCCCAGCAAGCCAAATGTGATGTAAAGCCATGCAGATAAAAGACTGGTGAGTTGAGTCATTGGTGCATCAATGTGTACACGTGTCCTCATGTTGCGATGCAGGACATTTTTAAATAGCTAGGTGAAGAAAGTAGCAGCTACTCATACAGACTTCATATTTACACAACAGAAATCTTATCACAGCATACAACTTCCATCACAAATTTTTTTTCAAATCTATAAAACCCATGGCTTAATGATCACAAGTGAGCGAATGGTGGTTAAAACAAGCAGCGAAATTTCCATTCCCACAATGCACTTCACAACATCATTTCTGAAAAGGCTAAAGTCACATTTGGGATTGCTGTATAAACAAGGACTGTGTTTATGATGGAGTCATCTTCAAAGTTCTTCACCATGGCCGCAAGCACAGAAAGACTAATGGATTGGCAACAATTACGTTATCGCTGAAGTTTTATGAATTGGAAAATGAATTCATGATGAAAATCATACACTGCACTAAGACTATATTTTAATTTGGAAATGATAAAGACGTGCCTCCCTTGTAGCCACTGTTCTGCTAGAGACAACACTAAAATATATTTATGCCTGCTATTATGGAGACCAGCCACACTGAGTTAGTGCTGTACCTGCAATGGAAATGCAGTGTGTTGGTCCCAAAATTGTAGCTGCATATTTTCAAGCCTTATACCTCGACTTGAATGTGCTCCCTATATTTTTTTATATTAATTTAATTTCCAATAAAAAGAAATAACAATAACGATTATGAAACTGAAATATCATTCATTCTGTTTGCATTTGTAACAGTTTGTAACACTCAAATCAGTTACATAACATGAAAAATATACCTAGTTTTCTGCAGCTAATCTTATGTGTATTGTAAATTTCGTTGTTTAAGAACTACTATTCAAGCCCAGAGCCAAGTACTGGTGTCAGAAAACACCCAGCCTTGTATTTACCCCAATTTGGATTTATTCTTTAGTCTTAAATTTCAAGCCCCTGGCATTTTCCACTCAAACTAGTTTTAAGCCAATGATGTTGATGAGATTTACTACTCGAATAAAGAAAGCGGTATTATGTGACAAAGCTTTTCAATATTGGGTGGCATCTAATCTATTTTTCGAACACAGTATTAAAGGTACAATTGAAGATGCATTAAAAATAACCACTGTATGCATTTGTGGGTGAACATTTGGGGCTGTGTTTCTACAATGAAAGCGATTACCACCAAGACCCCACTGTCTGGCAATTCAATCACGCACAACATAATGTTAGAAACTACAAAGAAATGTCAGGGTTTTTTTTTTTGTTTTTAAACGCATCTTCTGAATAATAGGATACCATGCTCGGGAAATTTCAGCGTTGTAATTTCTGCATAAGACATCTGACAGAGTGTGATCACATAACCTTCTTTGTAAAGGTAAACACTGAGGTCAGCAATAACATGACGCAACTACAAAAGGCATAGAAGGAGAAACATTACACCTTCAGCAAGAAAAGCTAAAACCATTGCTATCGTCATGGAGTTGATTAATGTCATGAGCATCATCTAACAAAGTCTCATTATTATACAAAGACTACCAAAGCCGAGCATTGTCCATCAAACAAAACAGGCAGTAGTTTGAGCATTTCAGATCAGGTTTCTCAGTGAGTTCAGGTTGATCCTGGTGGATTTCCTCTGTACGGGCTTCCCACTGGTGGTTGTACAACGTGATGACATCATGGATTAAAGCTGGCTCGTCTGTTGTTTTGAGTGGTTTGATTGTAGTAAGCTGTTAATCCTCATGCCCTTACCTAAGAACTGGACAAGCACCTATTTCCGGGAACAGAATGAGGCGGTGAATGTGGTGCGACAGATGAACGAGGTGAGCCAATTTATCCACAGCTAAGAGTTTATGGTGGAGGTGGACAGGTGAGTGAGTCGCGTCCAAATAAGAGAATTACAAGCAATGAACTCCGTTACCTTCTAAAGCATACACACTCCAGCATACTTTTCATATATTGGACATCTTTACAAATTAACCACTTTTCTGACTGTGACATGATATTATTCAGGTTTTGGGAGGCTTATTTTGACATTTTTGTTCATAATAAGAAAAGAACACATTGAGTATAAGTACACATACTAAAACAAAAGTCCCTCCTTCCACTTATGAACAAAATCCAAACCTACACTGCCTCCATATTTCATTTGGCCCTAAACTAATACCACTCCTTGTAAAAGACTGCTTTGCGGTTTTTTTTAATAAAATCTATAAAAAAAAAAGAGAGAGGTTCACATCAACACAAACAGTCGATACCACAAAGCTGCAATTAACAATCCAGCGTTTGGTTTGAATTCCTCTCTCCCTAAAGTTATCAGGGTCAATCGGGGACAAGCCCTTTGACAAGACACATGGAATTTCTGACTTTCTTGAGGAGACTGACATATTTGTGGTGTACTTTAAGATGTGAAATTTCATTTCTAGGCAAAGTGATTCAGTATTGTGGGTGACTTTGTAGACGATTGTTTTCTTCTTCCGTTTCATACGACATAACTTGTGGGAGCAACATTATTTCTACAGGACATGACTGCATTAATAAAACCGAATTAATAAACACTTTGCACATATGACCAACCTTCCTAAAACCCTCCAGTCTGAGCTTCTGAAATTCTCAACTTCATTTTTCATGCAGAAAACAATACAAGAAAGTGGCATGAAATCAAAGATAGTCAAAAACAGCTTTGTATATTCCTCATTATAAAACATGTAGCTGATAACATAAAAAACAGACAACGAACACTGATATTCTGAACATGATACCAACATGCAGTCCTGCAGTCCTTGAAGTATATATTTTATAGAATTATTTCTCTTCTTTTCTAAGATTGTTCTCTGCATTTAGTATCCTCTTCTAATTTTATTTGCAATATTACAATCTTTTTTTGAGCACTTCGAATTTCTTGTATTCATATAAACCATAATGTATTGCTTAGGCATATGAAATGCACTCTGAAAATAGACTTCACTTGCCTTTAGTTAATGACCTGAGTAAATACTGCGATGGGCATCTGGCCTCAGAGGCTTCTTCATCACCACTTCCTAAGACTGTACAACAGCTTTGCCTGCATTTGACAGACTAAACTCTTCAAATGGAAAACAGTTTTGACTGTTTTACTGCTGCTGTGCCTTGATTTAATATGTGCTTCACTTACTACAATGACCTTTGGTCAATAATGAACAAATTCATGTGGATTTCCCTGAAGGGATTCATAAAGTTCACATCATTGCATCACCGATGCGTACCGTAGACACTACTATCACAACAACAAACCAGACATGCATTCCAAGAACACAGGCCTCTCAGCACAGACCAATAATCCACTCTTTTTCTCATTATATAGCCTACAACTAAAAGTCAATATATAATTCTGCTGCAACAAAACTGCACAGCAACAGAGCCGTTACAGACTGAGAGCAGCCCTCAAAAAGTACCACAGTTTCATCCATCAATAATCTCTGTGCCTACACCCTTTACTGTTGTAAAACGACTTAGACTGATGAAAAGTGAAACTTAATTATTGTTCCAAGACAACATTGGTGCATAGCAGCTACATCTACGCCATTTTGGACAGTCAGAAAAGCACTGGAGTTTTGGCTCTTTGTTTTTATAGTTTGTGTTGTACTAAACCACAAAATAATTATGACTTGCGTTTTCCTCCTTTTTTTCACAGAGCAGTAGAGAAACATAGAGGTGAAACTTTCAGTGATTTTTGAGACCCACTGTTTATCATTTGGACGGGCATTTTGTCAGAGTGACAGATGTATGTGTGTGTTTGTTTCAACAATAGTAAGTACAAGTTGAAGTCTCACAGAGATAGATGAATGTGGGACAGTCTCTACTCACATATGGTACAAGGGCAAATTGAGAAATAAAATTAGGTCAATGGGAATAATGTGTAATGTGATGTCTATGAATAATGATTTTTACATAACACTATCAAGTAACACACAATACAACAATCAACCCATAATGTAAAAATACAGCATGCAAATACAGTATTACATGGCTACTGGGCCCAATTAAAATTAATACTAAAGGAGATGAAAAGTCTGAATAGTGCTGTAATGTATTTAATTAAGCTTCTCTTAGAAACTTAAGAGCTGTCATATACCTACTCCACCAATTTTGGCATTTTGAATGCAATTCTGAACTACTGAACTGAACCTCTAAACAGCGATAAACACCATAAAATAAACATGAAACTCAGCCGAATTAATAAATAAATATGGGACTGAACATCAAACTAACACTAAAAAAGATGAGGTAAGGAGTGATTTTGAGCTTTTGAGTTGTGATTTTCAAGTATGCCCTATGTTAGCATTGGTACCAACTTCAGCCAGTACCGATAAGCTTTTGTAAGCCATTTTTAACACATATTTTTACCTTTAAGACCAATGACACAGAATGAAATAAACAAACAAAGGCAGAGGGCTGAGGGAGGGAAAGTGAAGGCAATGAGGCTGGGCGGACATTAACACAACAAGTTGCCAGACCGGGTGAGAGGAGCAGCAGAGCTGTCACAGCTAAGCATCTTGGTTCAACCACAGAAACAAATGAACAATGTCAGCAAGTCACAAAGTCCTCGGGTGTCCAAATGTAAACAAACAAGATCATCACCAAGGAGACTGATGGCTTCTGAGATTGTTGTCCTGTATTTTTACACTGTGCGCTGTCAAGCAGAGCTGGCAGGAAGTCTGCGTGATTCTTTCACTGTACAAAACAGGAAGAGAGGGCCGTTCCTCCACACTTTTGGGGTAACTACAACACCATTCCAATGAATGAAAGAAAGCACAGGAAGCAACTGGAAAATGTGGTTGCAAAATAAGGAAGCTGGACCACCAACATCTGAGGCTAAACTACATCAGTGTGTTTCCTCTCAAACAGCCTTTGCTGAGCTGCACCACGCTGCAGCTTTTATCAAAACCTGGAACACTGACTCTAATCTAGCCACATGAACCAGCTGTAGATTTTCTTTGTATCCAATT